>PVIY010004819.1:0-99282 GCA_004026745.1 Myrmecophaga tridactyla | reverse complement strand
TCCCACGTTGCCAGGAAGGTCCACACCCCTGGGAGTCATGTCCCACGCAGAGAGGGGGAGGGTGGTGAGACTGCTCGTCGTATTGGCTGGAGAGAGAGGCCACATTTGAGCAACAAAAGAGGTTCTTTTGGTGGTGACTCTTAGGCCTAGATTTTAAGTAGACTTGACCTATCCTTTGTGGGGTTAAGTTTCATATGAACAAACCCCAAGACTAGGGGCTCAGCCTATAGCTTTGGTTGTCTACACTGCTTGTGAGAATATCAAGAATTCGACTTGGGGAAGCTGAATTTCTCCCCGTTCTCACCATTCCCCAAAGGGGGCTTTGCAAATACTTTTCCACTCACTGATTGAATCAACGTGGGATTCATCGGGGCATCACTCTGGACAAAACAACAAAATCTCATGTCCTACCTGAGATTCCATGTACTTATGGCATTCAATCAAACTGTCTACATAAGTTATATTAGGAAATGCACGAGTCAAAATATAAATTTTGTAACAAATAAACATGTTTTTGCTTTAGTCTCATACATAAGGTGACATTTTAAAATATTAATTACCATCTATTTTCAGCACCCTGCAACAATGACATTCCTTTGTTCTTCCTCATGCAAAAACATTTTTAAAATTTATACATTGTACATTTCACTATTATTATACACTCTAGGCATTCCTAGATTATACCATCTCAATCTTGAAGATCTATCTTTCTTTCTGATTTCATTTATGTCCCCAGCCCTCCTCCCTCTATCATTCTCACATGCGGCTTCATTTAGTGTTTTAACATAATTATATTACAGTTAGGTAGTATTGTGCTGTCCATTTCTGAGTTTTTGTATCCAGTTAATTTCATCTTTCATTTCATAAAATGTTATTTTTCTTTGTATGCTTTCAAATTCTTTATTCTTTCCCGGTGTTTTAATATCCTTTATCTCTTTAGCCATCTCCTTGAATTGATTTAGGAGATTTGTTTAAACACCTTTGATTAGTCATTCCGAATTCTGTATGCTTTCTCTGAATTTTAAATTTCTTCCTTGATTGGGCAATATCTTCCCAAGTTTTAATAAGCCTTTTGATTTTTTTTTTTTTTTTTTTTTTGCTGCTTAATGGGAATCTAATTAGGTTGATGGATTTGTTCTGAATGTCACTTTCTCTCTTGTCTAGTATTTTTTTGTTGATTGGTTTTGTGTTAAGGCTCATATTTGACAGTTGTTTCATCAGTATTTCCCAGCCAAAGCAGGGCCAGGTACCCATGCTGTGGGTACAGACCAGGTCACTAGGAGAGGGTCTTGAAACACTCCAAAAAGCCATTTTGTTTTTCCTTCCATATCACCAGGGTGCAATTTCCTTCCTGCCCAGCAAATGGTACTCTTTTACTACTTGTTCCCTTCAGCCATATGAGGGGCGGCTGTTATGACTCTGCCAGTTCTACCTGTGACTTTGTCCAAACAATGGTACCTGGTGGCACCTGACCAGGTCAAGCTGAAATTGTAGGATGTTATGTTCTAACTTCACCGGCCAATATCTGGCTCAGTACTAGGCTGTGTTCCCTTTTATATTTGGGGCAGAAGACTTGCACAGCCATCCCAACCCACATCTGACCTCCCAGGCAAGTATCTGGTTGCCTGTCTCTGTTTGCTTTGAGGGTGGGGAATGGGCCTGGAGCTATAGACAGAATTTCTCATTGTATCTGACTATGATTTCTCAGTCTCTTTGTTTTGTACTTCCCTGGATGTTGTACTGAACTTTGCTCTCTCAATATTCAAAACAGTAGATTCAGACAGTTTCTGCCTGGCTACTCATTGCTTTTGGGGGAGAAGTAGGTTCTGCAGCTCTAGCTTATTCCTCCATTTTCCCAGAACTGTGCAGACATTTTAAAGGTAAAACACAAGTCTTCTAAAAATTGGGGAGCTTTTGGTTTCTCTTCCTGGGTTTTCAGGGGGTAAATATTCAGTTTTCTCTGCTATTAAAAGTAATTTCAGCACCTCCCATGAGGGAGTACTGGGTTTGATTCCCAAACCATGCACCCTGCAAAAAAAATTTTTTTATTTCAGGAGAAACTTTGAGAATAACCAAGTGACAGCAGGCCCTGGTGGATTGGAAACTCCAAAGCAGTCAAAGTTCTGCTAGTAAAGCTAAATTGACTGCTAGACTGATTTACCCTCTTACCAAAATCTGATCTACCGTTAAAGCATGTAGGCTTACAACATGAATATAAAATTTTAATATTAATCTAATGTGCTACAAAGTCCTTCTCTTGTGAGTGTTTAGAAATCATAAATTTCATGTTTTCTGTACTTAATTATAAAGTGGCATTTTTGATATATGCTTTCTCAGAGCATAAGCTAATTTTTATCTTATGTGTTGTCTTCTATAATGACAAAAGATAACTTGCTACCTCATCATTTTTAATTTTTCACAGCATTTTACTATATGGTAGACTTGGTTTCAGTTTTCTTTTTTATACCCAGCCCATTGATAATTTTTATTCAAATACCTTTGTACTCTTAAACTGTTATTTTTACCATGGGTTGTACTATTTTACATAAGAAAACTGGTTTCCTCACATACTTGTTTAAAGCTGGATATTATCAGGTTTTAGTTTTTGCTAACGCATGATCCAAAACATTATCTCATGGTAATTTGTATTAAACAAGTAAGGAAGAAACTGCATGTCTATCTTTAGCCCTGTTCTAGTTTGCTAACTGCCAGAATACAATATACCAGAATTGAAACAGCTTTTAAAAAGGGGAATTTAATAAGTTGCTAGTTTATAGTTCTAAGGCCGAGAAAATGTCCCAGTTAAAGCAAGTCTGTAGGAATGTCCAATCTAAGGCATCCAGGAAAAGATTCCTTGGTTCAAGAAGGCCAATGATGTTCAGCGTTTCTCTCTCAGCTGGAAGGGCACATGGCAAACATGGCAGCACCGGCTGGCTTTCTCCTCGTTCTCAAAAGGAACTCTCTATTTCATCGTTCTCTGGCGTTCTGAAGCTTTCTCCAAAATCCTTATTCTTTTGAATGATTCCAATAAACTAATCAAGACCCACGTAGAATGGGTGGAGACACATTTCCATCTAATCAAGTTTAACACCCACAATTGATTGAGTTACATCTCTGTGGAGATAACTTAATCAAATTTCCAGCCTATAGTTCTGAATAGGGGTTAGAAGAAACTGTTGTTCCCACAAGATTGATTAGAATTAAAATATGGCTTTTCTAGGGTACATAAATCCTTTCAAACAGGCACAGCCCATTCTAGTGGCAAGAACTTAAGTTGTCTGATCACACTTTACTGCAAGAAAAACTGGAAAATATCTTCTCAAGTTGGATGGCCATATGCCCAGCAATGGAAGAGAGAGAGGATGGATTTGGGGATACAACTAGCAGTCCAACACAACATCCTTTCCCCACATTTCTAGAGTTTGTTTGTTTTTCTCTTGATTTATAAGATCTTTTCATTAAGGGTTTATCTTTTCTCTGCTATTTGTTGCAGATATTTTTCCTATATGTTTGTCTTTTAATTTTGTGGGTTTTTGTTTTTTTTCCTATACAGTTGTGTTTATGTGCTCAAATCCAACAGTATTTTTTTGTGAGTTTTGTTTGGGGAGCTCAGGCCTTTGGTATTATGCTTGGGAAATTGTTCCCCATATCCAAGCTTGTATGTTCTTTTAGTATTTTTTTTTTAATAGATTTTGCTATATTCAAATCTTTTATCCATTTGAAGTTAGTTTTGATTTAAGGTGTTGTTTTGGTTCACTAAAACTGCTAGAATGCAATGTACCAGAAGTGGATTGGCTTTTAAAAGTGTATTTATTAGTTTTATAAATATCAGTTCTAAGGCCATGAAAATGTCCAAATTAAAGCATCAAGAGAAAGACACCTTCTCTGAAGAAAGGCTACTGCATCTGGAGTTCCTCTGTCACATAGGAAAGCACATGGCCAGCATCTGCTGGTCCTTCACTCACAGGTTCCATTGCCCACAGCTCTCTCTCTCTTCAGTTCTCTCTGGGTATTTCCCTTTTAGCTCTATCAACTTTTCCTGTCTTTTATCCTCATAAAGGACTCTAGTAAAGGATTAAGTCCCACCTTGATTTGGGTAGGTCACATCTCAGCTGAAACAACCTAATCAAAATGTCCCACCTACATTAGGTCTGCACACATAGAATGGATTAAAAGAACATGGTCTTTTCTTGGGTATATTACAGCTCCAAACTGCCACAGATGTGAAGTATTTTTTTCCTTATGGTATTCTGTTTTCCCCTAAATGTTATTATTTTTCCTAGATGACAATTCACTGGTATCAACACCATTTATTGTATCATGAGTCCTATTTCCACTGAAATGAAATGAGGCACTTTGATGTATAAATTCCCACTGTGCTTAGATTTGTTTCTGGACTCTTCTAATCAGTTGAGTCTTTTCTTGTATCAGAACCATACTATCTTAATTACTGAACAATAGTAGTATGGTTTATACTATTTATACTCTCCCTCACTACTCTTAAAAAAATATTTGTTTTTTTTCATAAAATGGTTTCTTCCAAATAAACTTTAAGCATCATTCTGTCAAATTAAAAGTTCCTTTTGTCCACAATGAAATTATTTTTAAATTGATAGTAATCTTAAGGCAGTTTACTTTCTAACCGTTTTTGATAAGTCTTATTTATTTGTACTCTATCATTCATAAAGTTTTAAAGATACAATACATGTAAGTAGTGCCATAAAACTTTTTGCTGTTCATACTATTTTTAAAGCTCCTATCCTTAAACATGCTAATAATCTGAAGGGATAGAAAATATTTTACATTATATAGCAGAACTTCAGCTTTTGTTTCAGTTTTTAGTTTGTTATTTCATGGAAGGCTTTCTGGCATCTTATGCAAGAGGAACGGCAGGAAATGTGTTTTATGTTGGTTGTTGAAATATTTCATTTGTTGAGGTTCCTCTAAAAGAAATTGCATAAATGGGAGGGGACTTAAGGAAGTTCTTAGGAGTCTAGACCTTCTGAAAGAGAAGAGATATTTTCAAGGGAAATATTTTTGAGTCATAAAATTTCCAAGTACTAGATTTTATAGTATGTGATAAGATAGTATGAACTATTGCTAGTTAAGCTGAGATACATAATCTTTGCAGACATGAACTCCCGTGGTATTTATTCAAAACCTCTCCAAGTTATTTAGCTGTGTTACCCACCCCATTCCATTCTCATTAGACTTCTTAAAGGCACAGTCATTTTTGTGGCTGCTGATACATCTTGAAATAACATAGGTTCATAAATTGAATAGGCAAACATTCATGTTATATTAAAAATGGCAGCCACATGTGCATTTTGACCCTCTTAACAATTGATTTAGCTACAATTTACTCAACAATTTTTAGAGAGATACTAAGTCAAGAAAATGAAAAATATTATTTCTGAAATAGTCTCCCAAATGTAATATAGAGTGATAGAATTTTTAAAAATAAATAAGACATAATATACATATAAATTATACCATTAGTGTTCAGTTTGAGCTTAAAATCTGTTTTAGGAAAGCGTAAGTCTTTAAATTTGTTAACAACTTCTTAAAATGTGTTTTAGAAAAAACATAGGCTTTGGAGTAACTTGGTTTCAGGGTCTAGCTCTAAAGCTTACTAAATAGGGCAAATTACTTAGTCTTACTGAACTTTATTTCCTTATTTGTAAAATGGGAATAATAATTATCAGAATTATTCTGACCATTAAATGATTTTATATAGAAACAATTAGCATATTGTACAACACATGTAATGTATTTAATGTCACTTCTACTTTTAAAGTTATAGATAATATCATTAAGTCCTTATTGTATCCTTAGATAAATACAGTTCACGAGCATCTCTTTTAATTCATAACAACCTTTTGAAATTGGTTTATTCCCACTTTATGCATAAGGAAGGTAAAGGGGTTCAGTTGCCCACTGTACCGTAACTAATAAGTGGCAGAGCTGGGATCCAAACCAAAGCCCTTATTCTTAACCACTGACACACACTGGTCTCAGCAGAAGCAAAGGGCTTACTGTGCATATAACAGACTCAGATCAGGACTTGAAAATCTTTCAGAAAGGAAAACTGTGCTGAGGAAAATGGAAAAAAAGGAAAACATGAATAAGGATTCCAGTAGAAGATACTTGAAAAAGCAGTGGGGATGTGCATTTGATAAATGTAGTAAGAGATGAATTCAGAGAAGGGTGACTAATGAAAAATAGTAAAGGAAAGTGGAATGTAGGAGTCATGCAGTGAGCAGTTTTCTTTTGTTGGCAACCATATAGTTACTTTAAACACAGAAAATAGAATAGATGCTGAGGAAGCTGTTGTAGCATTATTATGTGAATCTGAGAGTTTTCTCCCATTTGGTTTGTCTTTTTGTTTTTCCTTTCCAGATGATTTGGGGTCAAGATATTTCAAATACTACTCTTTTAATCTTATTTGACACTGATTTTTAGACATATTTTATAGATTAATGAAGAGGAGTTTGCTTTTAATCTCCATTGTTTCTATCCAGTTAGCATGCTGTTCTCAAGTATAATATGGATTACCTGGAAAGGATAGTTGTTTTAAATCTGAATGATAAATTGTAATAATATTGAAATGTTCTATTTAGGTATATGATGCCTCATTGTAAGGGATCAGCCTTCTCTAAAATTTCTACCATAAATACTGCTCTTTCTTTTTTAATCAACTCTAAAAGATGAGTATAAATTTCATTCCTTTTTCCTACCAGTCTCCCCTCCCTTTAGGAAAAGAATTTAAAGGCAGATAAGATCTTTCTCCTGAAGAAAACTCAGGTTTAGTATCTAATAGAGTACATGCCATGGTAAGAATAGGAAAACAAGTAAGGGAACATTAACTTCTGTGGCATGAAGGATGGAGAGCCAGTTAAGTTATAGAATTCTATAACAGAACCTCATCTGAAAGCCTGTACAAAGTCATTTCTGAATAAGCTTGAACCTTAACTGTAAGTTAAATATGTGTTCACATCAAGTAATAGCAAATCTAACTTATAATGGTGTTATTTTCCCACATTACAAAGTCTGGAAGCAGGCAGTTCAGGGCTGGTACCTTGTCATCACAAAATCTCCTAAGTTTTCCTGCTTTCCATCTCATCACCTCATAGTTGTAAGATGATTGCTGCAGCCCCTGACATACTCAGGATTCAAGGCTGAAAAACTGAGGAGAGGACAGCACTAGCTCATCAGATCCCTTTGATCAGAATAGGAAAAGCTTTTCCAGATAAACTCCCACCCCACCCCAACCTTCCTACAGCAGACTTCCTTATATATTTCATAGATCAAAACAGTCATCCCCAGCTGCAAGGGAAATTGGGAAATTGAGTATTTAGCTTTTTCAGCCTCTGAGAAAAGGAATAGTTGGGAATGGATGTATCTGCTTCATAACATTTTTTTTTTACTGATGTACTTTGGTTCTTGCTACCCCCTTTCATTTCTTTTTTTCTTACAATGTGACTCTTTCTCTCTAAAGAAATTTTTTACTTTTCTGAGGATTTTTCTCATGTGGCATCTACTCAGTGAAATCTTCCTTGGTCACCTTAAAATTTCAAGAGTCCTACCACACACATACACATTCTTATCACTACCCCTTCCCTGGTGTATTTCTCTTTTATAAATTTCTCCTGTTTTTATTTGCTTAATCATTTGGAATATTTTGTTTACTGTCTGTCTTCTCCAACTTGAATATAAGCTCTATGAAGGCAGGAATTAGTCTTGGTTTTTTCACTGCTGTATCCCCAATGATTAGGACAGTGCCTGACACATAGTAGACTTTCAATAATTCTTTGTTGATTTATTCAGGAGTGTGAGATAATTGCTATATTCTTTTGGGTGCCTTATGGTATCATTTAAGTGCTCTTATATATATGTACATACTTATTTAGATATTACTGTTATCTGTTACAAGTAAGGGTATGTTTATGATTAATGGAATTTCATTATTATGTTGTCTAAAAACTTTTTTTAATATCAAGGTTGACAGATTTGCAATGGAATTAGAGCAGAGCCGGGATCTGAGCAATACTATAGTCCATATTGACATGGATGCTTTCTATGCAGCTGTAGAAATGAGGGACAATCCAGAACTGAAGGATAAACCCATGGCTGTAGGATCCATGAGTATGTTGGTAAGTCTGTAAAGGTCAAAGACAAAAATGAAATTTCATAATATATTCAGTAAAACTTTCTGATTCATGACAGGGGAAGCCTTTACTCAGTTCAGCCAGTTTACCAAGTATCTTTTGGGATACTTGCCCAATTACTGAATCCTTTAAGCTTCCCTTGAGGTACAGTTTTTTAATTTCCATTTGGCAAATAAGAAAACAAACTCAGGGAGATGTTTAATAACTGGCCCAAAGTTACAAACCTGGTAGATGGTAGAGTTGAAGAAGAAAGAAAAGAAAATGTTATTCTAAAGCAGAGACTGGCGAACTGTGGCCTGTAGGCCAAATCAGTTTGCTGTCTTTTTTTTTGTAAATAAAATTTTATTGGAGCATAGTTAGACTCATTCATTTATTACTACTGTTGCACTTACAGAGCAGAGTTGAGTAGCTACAACAAAAACTGTGATTTGGAAAGCCTAAAGTAGTTACCATCTGGGCCTTTAGAGGAAAGGTTTGCCAACCCCTATTCTAGACTAACATATTTCGTTAATATAATACATTTAGATTGCATTTAAGCAGCTTCCCCATGACTTGAAACATTTGCTTTTCTGATTATTGTGTTGCTCGTCCTTATTGCCACCCTAAACATAGAAAAGAAAAGATGACTAGGATAGCTCTAAGTGGCTGAAAATGTGTGAGTTAAAAGTAGCAACCGGAATATCTATTCCAGTTTTTTTGGAGTAAGTGTAGGGGCAATATGGGAGAGATCTACAAAGTAGTATCTATGATAGCATAAAATCAAAACTTAGTTCAAGATAGTGACCTATAAAAAATGTCCTTGAATTGCAAATGCACAACAGTAATGTGTTTCTTATGAGTACATTGATCAATATGTCCATTAGGTTTGTTTATTTTTTCCCTTGGGGTTAATTTTCTTTCAGTCTACTTCAAATTATCATGCAAGGAGATTTGGTGTTCGTGCAGCTATGCCAGGATTTATTGCTAAGAAACTTTGCCCACACCTTATCATAGTGCCCCCAAACTTTGACAAATACCGCACTGTGAGTCAAGAGGTAAGTCTGATATTTCACTCCCTACTTATAGCCTGGTTTCCTCTCACCTGCAGAGTCGTTTCCTCTCATCTACGGAGTTAAATCCAAATGCCTTAGCATCTCAGAATTTGACCTTAGCTTACTCCTTCAGTCTCACCTGATACCACTTTACCTTATATATGGAATACCGAGCTGCGTATAATTTTCAAAGTACTCATTTTTATTTCCCAATTTTTGCCTTTCCATGTATGTGTTTTTCCATCTGCTAGAAAACTCCAGTTATTCCCTCAGAAAACTCTGAATTACCTTAATTGCAACATAAGTTAGCTATTTTTTCTTATATACAGTGCACATTTTCTGCTAGAACCACTTTTTGTATTTCTAATTTCCAGGATTGACTTGAGTAATTGCTTTCAACTTCTTTTCCAGATAAATTTTTTTTATCGGTTTTTACACAGTTAACAAAGCTTACTTATTTTGATTAGCTGCTTTCCTTGCCCCACAATCTGATGAAGATGCTTATGAGCATTTAATGTCTAAGAGACTGATAAAGAGAAAATTTCTTGGAAAGGATCTCTGAAGTATAAAGATTTGATTATCACTAAAATTGCCTAAACTGTCATATGTGAAAACTGCCATTTTTCTCTGTTTTTGACGACATTAAATATTGGCTTGTCATTCCAGGTCTAGAACTTAAGTCTTAAATTAAAATTTTAGAGTGTCATATCAAAGACTCTTAGACTGCTATGGTAAAATGAAATGTGTTAAAGACTATTGTCTGAATTGAAACCCTGAAAAAACTATGGCCTGCTACTTACTACCATGCACTCATAGCAATGGTCTTTACAATTGCTCCTCTTATTTGTATGTAATCCACCTCATTTTCTCTAGAAATAACATCCAACCTCAAGTTGAAATTTTTTTTTCCTTTTTTCAAAAATAGCATGTAGAAGCAAGTGTTTTTGTTCCTACCTCGGAAAAAGAGGTGGAGAAGCATACTCATATTTGGTTACTGCATACCTCTTTACACTAATGCTAATTAAAAAGAGGTGAAATGCTAAGCACTGATATTAGAAGATTTGAATAGTCTGAACATAATTTCAAAGACTTTGTAAAAGAATTTTTTTTAGGTTCTCTCCTTGAGTAAAGCTGCTGATAGTAGAGTACTGAGAACCAATTTGTTTCTAGTTCTCTTAACTCTGTTTTTTTATATAAATTGGAGAAATCTTTCTCCAAATTGGATCAGGATCAAGCTAGTTTTTTTGTGGATGACAAGTGGATTCTTATGTATAAAAGAACTACAGCACAAATTCATCATTGACTACAAGTGCATTAATATTTATGGCTTAGTTAAAAAGCTTAAGGAAAAGCCATTTTTATTTTATCCTAAATAATACAAGAGCTTTAACTTCTAAGCTTTAGGTGCTTATTTTTACTAGAACATGTCCATTTTAGTTCTTATAGCAGTGTTCTATGAAAAGGTAGTTAGTGAGTTTTCAACAGTGTCTCCAGGAAGTACTTCTCATTCCCAGTAATCTTAGTTGGCTGCCAACTATAGACTTTCCAGAGTTTCATTTTCACTAGAAAGATTCTATTTGAGTACATTATGAAAATGTTTTCTTCTATAAGAACAAAGCTAACTAAGCTATCAGTAAAGCTTGGCCAAGTTTTATATAATCATTTTCTAAATTTCTTTTCAACTCAGTGGCTTATAATTATATTAAGCTAAAAAGCTATCTTTTTATAAAACATGAGTTTTCTCACGATACAACAGACATCTGTTAAATGCTAGATGGAAGTGTAAAATAATTCAACAAATATGAATTTTCTGCTATGCATACAATATTGGCAGCCATTCCTTCTAATTACATCTAATACTTGAATAGTAAAAAATTAATTTCATAGTTTCATTTAATAAAACTATCTTATATAAAAAGCATTTCTTCGATTGTAGCAACTATAATCCTGATGTCCTTATGTATTCCTTTCATCCCAAAATGCAACTCCAGACTTTTCTTCATCATTTAACATAGGCATCGAATTATACCGCAAATTTTGCCATCTTTTCCATTTCAGATTCCAATAGGTAATTGAGCTTTGTTTTTCTTTATGAATACATGCATTAATGTGTATTGATTACAGTTTGTATGTGCATGTTATAATTTATTGAAATAGAACTACTTTTGAAGCAATATAGTCCCTTTATGTAAGATTATTCCTTTTTAAAATAAACAAAAACCAATAAAAAAAGGTGAAGGAGAGCAGGACCCTTTCAAGCACACTGCTACTTTTGACCAGCTACCTAAAATTACATTGATTAACAATTTTTTGTGCCTACCAGAATGATATTGTCTGCGATTTATTTGGATCTCCTATTTAATCTAGATATGAGTGGCCAAATAGAGATTATATCAAGTGAAACTTTTTCATGGTTTTCTGCCTTTACAATTTATTATAATATAAATGAGAATTTGGACAAATATGCTCTGGCAGTAAATTATTTATTCTGTAAATCCACAAGCTATTGATTACAGGATCATTAGTATAGTTGCATAGTAAGAATATTATGCTGTTATCAGCTATATGTGACAAGAGGTTTTGCTGTGACAGCAATATTTAAACACTGTTTTGTTCATTTTGGAGGTTAAGGAAATACTTGCTGATTATGATCCCAATTTTATGGCTATGAGTCTTGATGAAGCCTACTTGAACATAACAAAACACTTACAGGAAAGACAAAATTGGCCTGAGGAAAAAAGAAAATATTTTATTGAAACAGGAAACGTCGCAGAAAATGGTAAGCAATTTTATTAAAACTGACAACCCCAAAAAACAAACAAACAAAACACCCTTTGAATTAACTCAGTTAACTCAGCATGTGTAAGTGGTAGGACTATATATACCTTTATAAAAATGAAAAGAAATCAGAAACTTAAAATATACCAATCAGTTTTCTAAGTTAAATATGTGGAATATCACTTTTAAACCAAATGAGATTGTTAAATCTCTAGCCTGTAAGAGTCTGCAGAAATTCCCTTTGAGTGACTAGGGAGAAAGGAGGAAACATTGAACTTCCCCATTTATAGAATCCCTGATATTCTCACAAGTCATGGGGACAGCCAAATCAGCAGGCCTAGCCCTCGATCTTGGGGTTCACCCCTATGAAACTGATTCCTGCAAAGGATAGGCTAAGCCTGCTTAGGCCTAAGAGTTACCCTCAGAGAACTTCTCTTGTTGCTCAGATGTACCCTCTCTCTCTAAGCCAACTTACAGGTGAACTCACTGCCCTCCCCTCTATGTGGGGCATGACTCCCGTAGGTGTAAATCTCCCTGGGAACATGGGATAGAACTCCTGGGATTCACCAAGACTCAGCATTATGTGATTGAGGTTGCCTTCTTGACCAAAAGGGGGAATAGAGAAATGAGACAAAATAAAGTTTCAGTGGCTGAGAGATTTCAAAGTTGAGGGTTTATCCTGGAGATTATTCCTATGCATAATACAGATATCCCTTTTCAGTTTATGGTGTATTAGAGTGGCTAGAGGGAAGTACCTGAACCTGTTGACCTGTGTTTCAGTAGCCTTGATTCTTGAAGATGATTGTATAATGATATAAGTTTTACAGTTTGACTGTGTGATTGTGAAAACTTTGTGTCTGATGCTCCTTTTGTCCAGGATATGGACAGATGGGTAAAAAAAAAAAAAAGCATAAAAAATAAATAAATAATGGAGGAGATAAGGGGTAAAATAAATTGAGTAGATTAAAATACTAGTGGTCAATGAGAGGGAGGTGTAAGGGGTATGGGATATATGAGTTTTTTCTTTTTGTTTCTTTTTCTGAAGTGATACAAATGTTCTAAAAATGGTCATGGTGATGAATACACAATTATGATATTGTGAGCTATTAAGTGTATACCATGTATGGACAATAATGTGTGTGAAGATTTGTCAATAAAAATATTTTTTAAAAGAAATTAAACAAAAATGTCTGCAGAAGACTTCTGGGGAAGATGGAAGAGGAGAGAGCTCTGGAACTAAGTCCTTCTACCAAAATGGCTCTTGAACAGGCAGAAACTGTCTGAGAAAACTGTTGAGGGATTCTGGAGACCAGAAGAACACTGTATAGCATCCAAGGAAAAGGGAGAGGAAGATACCGACGAACTATGGGGAACAGTGACTTGCTCTCTCCATATAGCAGCTGTTGGCACCTATCTCCCACAATGTAGACCTTTTGTGGGTGGGACCTTTTGACTAGTTTTTCCCCATGGAAATGTGACCCTGCCCATTCAAGGTGAGTCTTAATCCACTTACTGGAGTTCTTTAGGAGATGGGGCACATCAATAGATAGAATATCTAGACAGACAATTAATAAAGAAGCAGTGAACTTGAATAATACGATAAATGAACTAGACCTATCAGACATAAACAGAACTTTGTATCCCAAAACAGCAGGATATACAGTCTTCTCAAGTGTGTATGGATCATTTGCCAGGATAGACCACATATTGGGTCACAAAACAAGTCTTAATAAATTTAAAAGATTGAAATTATACAAAACACTTTCTGTCGTTATGGTGGAATGAAGCTGGAAATAGTAACAGGTGGAGAACTGGGAAATTCTCAAATATATGGAAGTTAAATAGCATACTCTTACACAATCAGTGGGTCAAAGAAGAAATTGCGGGAAATCGTTAAATATTTTGAGATAAATGAAAATGAGAACACAACATATCAAAACTTACAGGATGCAGCAAAGACAGTGCTGGCAGGGAAATTCATAGCCCTAAACACTTACTTTAAAATGAAGAAAGAGCTAAAATTAGAGCTAACTGCACACCTGGAGGAACTAGTAAAAACAGAAAAGTAATCCCAAAGCAAGCAGAAGATATATAAAAAGAGCAAAAGTAAAGGAAATTGAGAATAAGAAAACAGTAGAATTAACAGAACCAAAAATTGTTTCTTTCTGAAGATCAATAAAATTGACAAACCCTTAGCTAGCCTGACAGACAAAAGAGAGAAGATACAAATAACTAAAATCAGAAGTAAAGAGGGGGGACATTACTACTGACCCCACAGGGAAAAAAAAGGGGTCATATGAACAACTGTATGCCAACAAATTAGTCAACTTGCATGAAATACAGAAATTCTTATAAACACCGGAACAATGTATACTGTCTAGAAAAAAATAAAAGCCCTCAACAGACCAGTTACAAGAGATCAAATGAGTCTTCAAAAACCTCCCAACAAAAAAAAGCTCAGAACCACATGACTTCAGAGGTGAATTACACCAATCATTCCAAGAAGAATTAATACCAATCCTGATGAAATTCTTCCAAAAATATTGAAGAGTAACAAACACTGCGAAACTCATTTTATAAGATCAACATCACCCTAATACTAAAGCCAGATACTATAAGAAAAGAAAATTGCAGACCAGTTTATCTTACGAATATAGATTCACAAATCCTCAACATGATATTTGCAAATAGAATCCAACAAGACATTAAAAGAATTATACACCATGATTGAGTGAGTTTTATCTCAGGTGTTTTGAAGGGTGTTCAAAACACGAAAATCAACTAATGTAATATGTCATATTAACAAAACAAAGATGAAAAACCACATGATCATCTTGATTACCACAGAAAAGGCATTTGACAAAATCTAGCATCTTTTCTTCATAAAAACACTTCAAAAGATAAGAATAGAAGGAAATTTCCTCAACATGATAAAGAGCATATATGAAAAATCCACAACTAACATCATTCTCATTGGTGAAAATACTGAAAGTTTTCCCTCTAAAATCCGCAACAAAACAAGGATTCCCATTGTCACCACTATTCCCCATTTGCTAATTATGCTAAAAGTTCTAGCTAGAGCAGTTAGGCAACAAAAAGAAACAAAAGGCATTCAGATTGGAAAGGATGGTCCCAAAATCATGAAAAATCTATAACAAAGCTACTAGAGCTAATAAATGAGTTCAGCAAAGTGTTAGGATATAAGATCAACATGGAAAAGTCACTCGTGTTTCTATACATTGGTAATGAGCAATCTGAGGAAGTAATCAAGAAAAAAATTCCATTTACAATAGCAGCTTGTAAACAAAAATGTAATCTTGTTCTAGTATATAAGTCCCTATGGGATAGGCTTTCAAGAATATTGTGCCATGGGGTTCTATCAGCAGTGAGTTGGAGTAGTGGTAGGTCATAAATTTATCTGCTGTTTTTCCCTTTTCAAAATGTACTACATCTTAGGAAATATAATGCTAACTAATGTGTCTATGTAAGAATAAAGTAATATTAAATGTATATTTTACAATATACATCTTGTTGGCCAAGTGCCAGTCAATGTAAGGAACTCTGAAGTTTCTTACACTGCCTGGCACTTGCCATCCAGATGGGATAATGTAATCTGAGCGTTTTAGATGACACGAAACCTTAGTTTTGAACTCTACTCCCTTCACTTAAGGGGATTTTAAAGATATTTCTGTTGGTAAACAAATAAGAAACCAGTTCAGCTTCTAGTTACATAGCTAGGCCTCACAAAAGATGTAGAATGTAATTCAGGTTAAAATGGTGGCTGTGATTCATTAGCATTTCTAATGTACCAGAAGGCAGCCTGCTTTGCTTCCTACCCTAATACTTTGCTATTACAGTGACTCACCTGAGGATAGGGTAGTAGAGGTATGAAGTATACAAACGGTATAAGGAACTCTACAGAAAGAGCTTGTGAATATGGCAGGTACCTTACTTGGTCTGCAGATTTTCTGCAGCTCTCTTTATCTTGATTTCCACCTATTCGGATAAAGAAAAGAGAATCCAGGTAAACAATTTTAACTATTCTTCATCCTTCATCCTTTCTGAAATACTCTGCATTTTAACACCAAAATTATGGAAAATGACAGAAAGTCAAATGCATAAGTAAGAGCTAATATGTTAAAATTAAGGCTTATTTTGTATGTGGCCTGAGAATTCAGATTTGGAAAACTTCTATAACTTAATTCATATTACAGAGTTTAAATTTTGAAATCAATCAGGAACATATATTATTCACAGATGTTTCTTAGAAGTTTAAAATTACATAAACATTACCTTTAAAAAATCTTACATGATCGGGTTCATATTGAAAGTAGTATGCATTCAAATGTTTCTTGAAAATAGAAATTTAATTTTTGTTTCTGCATTGACTTTAATTTAGAATGTTTTTATATATAATCAAATTATAATGTTGGACCAGAAAACTGCTTTTAATCATAGATCTAATAAATCCATTTAAACTGCATTTCTCTTCTATTAAACTCAGAAAGTAAAGTCTATTTGAATTGTTCATGAGGAAATTTTTAGTATAGATCTAAGTGTAATTACAGGCCATTTATGAAAAATGTAAATAAAATTAAAATAATATTACTTTACTTTTGGTAATCACATTAGTTGACTAGTTTACTAGTTTACAGAATACTGATAACAATAAAGACTTCTTGCCATTAGACTTGAATTTTATTGATGGGATCAAGACCTTTAGAATTTGTATATATAAAGAAGAATAACTTTCAAAGATAATCTCTATTCCAAATACTCCCTGGTAAAGGTGATACTTTACAAATAAGCAAGTTAAAATTTACATCAGCATTTGAAAGATAAAAATTTAGATATTTTAACATCTGAAGAATTTCTGTTATGAATGAAGAAAAATTAAGATTTTTCCTCTAAAAACAAAACAAAATTTATTTTTCAGTATTATTATCCTAGATTGCTGTGCTGGTTTAGAGGATGTATATACCCTAGAAAAGCCATGTTTTAATCCTAATCCCATTTTATAAAGGCAGCCATTTCTTCTAATCCCTATTCAGTATTGTATGTTTGAAACTGTAATCAGATTATCTCTCTGGAAATGTTATTTAATCAAGAGTGGTTGTTAAGCTGCGTTGGGTTGAGACTTGTTTCCATCCATTTTGGTGGGTGTTGATTAGTTTCTGGAGTCCTATAAAAGAGGGAACGTTTTGGAGAATAAGCAGTTCAGACAGAGCAGAGCAGAATGACATAGCCACAAGAAGCAGAGTCCACCAGCCAGAGACCTTTGAAGATGAAGAAGGAAAATGCCCCTGGGGAGCTTCATGAAACAGGAAACCAGGAGAAGAAGCTAGCAGATGTTTGCCTTGTGCCCTTCCAAATGAGAGAGAAACTGACTGTGTTCACCATGTGCCCTTCCACTTGAGAACTAAACCCTGAACTTCATCAGCCTTCTTGAACCAAGGTATCTTTCCCTGGATGCCTTTGATTGGACATTTCTATAGACTTGCTTTAATTGGGACATTTTCTCGGCCTTAGAACTGTTAACTAGCAATTTATTAAATTCCCCTTTTTAAATGCTTAATGCATTTTTTCCCTCATTCCTAAATATTAATTTAAGAAGTTTTTTACAGAGATGAGTAAAAGAAAAAGATTTATAAAGAACAAAAGCAATATGAATCTAAACTTCTATTTCTGGATTCAGGTTAATTTTGGGTACAGAAGTTAGTGAGTTTTACATATATGTCTTAAAAATATATAAGAAGATGCAAGCCAGGGAAACCCAAGGATCACCAGCAAGCCAGCACCAGTATATTACAGGCTTTTGGAAGAGGGCATCGCCTTGCTAACTCCTTAATTTTGTACTTCTCCTAGCCTCAAAACCAGTAATGCTGGCCTCACAAAATGAGTTGTCAGATTTCATTTTACTTCTTCCTTAAATGTTTGATAGAATTCATCAGTAAAGCCATAGTGGTATTTAAAAGTCTGTGGCTTAGGGACCTTGCTCCAATCTAGATGCAGAGTGAGAAGCTTTAGGGCTCCATCCCCCAGCAGAAACGTTGAACCACCAACGAGAACTGGCAGAAACGTCTTTCTAAAAAAGCTCCAATTAGTAGTTAAAGGATTGCAGTAAGAGGACAAATGGCCAAATCAAGAAGAAGGCCACAGAAAAATGTGCCCTGCTGGCCCCACCCCTAATTCCTCAAGGACTCAGCACAGAGCTGGCCTATATACTCCCAGTGTGGATCCTTGGTCCTGTTTCCAGAGGGAGCTGAATAACCCTTGTGCACATACTTGGAGCATGTATGTCCGAACCAATCTGTCTGGTGACCTGAGGGACTCACTATACCCAAACTTGCCTTGTATGTGGAAGGCAGTACACAGAAATCTCCTATAAAGCTCTGTGGGAGAATAGTCAAGTTAGGCGGCCTGTGGCAAGGGATTGCTGGCTGAAGGATATACAGTGCAGTGATTAGGACTTATTTCTTAGGGAAGAGTAGACGTTCATACCTGTAAACCGGAGAAATCCTAGGGCCAAATGCACATGCCCAAGACTAGAGGCATGAACAGAAAGAACGAGAGAGACCATTATATTTTGGCCTGGAGCTATTCTCCAAACTCATTATATGGATTATTCCTAAAGGACTCCCACTGGCCACTCTGTAAAGACTGGGAAAGCTGTTTTCTTTTTTTTTTTTTCCTTTTATTTATTTTTGTGTGAGCTCCCTGCATTCAAGGAAAGCTCTGTCATACCAATAGCTGCATACAGGCTTAAGAAACAGATGCCTCAGAGTATAATTCCAGCTATAAACACACTAAAATATCAAAATGTCCAGGTTTCAACAAACATCACAGAACATACAAAGAAACAGGAAGTGATTGCCCAAGCAAAGGAGAACATTAAAGCATTAGAAACCATTAATTAGGAGGATCAGTCCTGTCCAGACAAAGACTTTTCAAAAATGGCCCTATGGGCTACTGTGGCTCAGCAGGCAGAGTTCTCCCCTGCCATGCCAGAGACCCAGGTTCAATTCCTGGTGCCTGCCCATGCTAAAAAAAAAAAAAAAAAAAAATGGCCCTAAATATACTCAAAGTGCTAAAGGAAAAATGGACAAAGAGTTAAAGGAACTCAGAAAAACACTAGATGAACACAAAGAATATCAATAGAGAAGTTGAAGCTATGAAAAGAAACCAAATAGAGCTAAAGCTGTAGTAACGGAAATTTTAAATTCCCTAGAATGGTTCTGCAGCAGTTTGGAGCTAGCAGAACAAAGAAGCAATGAGTTTGAAGATACAACAATTGAAATCATCCAGTTTGAGGAATGGAAAGAAGAAAAAATGAAGAAATATAAACAGAGCCTGAGGAATCTATGGGATACCATCAACTGTAACCATATGTAGATGACATTGTTGGAATCCTAGAAGGAGAAGAAAGAATATTCAAGGAAATAATGACAAAAGTTATGAATATGTACATCTAAAGTGTTCATCAAACTACAAACAGAATAAACCCAAATAGACCAATGCCATGTTATAATCAAACTGTTGAATGCCAAAAATAGAGAATTCTGAAAACTGTGAAGCAACATGTCATATACAAGGAAACCTTAGTAAGATTAAATTCAATTTCTCACTGGAAACCACGGATAAAAGAAGGCAGTGGGAAGACATTTAAAGTGCTGAATGCAAAAATTGCCAAGAATTTTGTATCTGGCAAAACTGTGTTTCAGGAATGTTGGAAAAATTAAGACAGTCCCAGATAAACAAAGCTGAAGAACTTTATCACCATTAGACTGGCCCTATACGAAATGCTAAAGAAATAGCATTTTCTAGAATAGAATAGAACTCAGCATAAATCTGAGTTCTGCAGATTGACAGGAAAGAGCATGACCATTGGTGAAGCCACTTGAAGAAATAAAGCTCTCAGGTAAAGGTAATGACATGAGTAAATATAAATACCTGTATGATTGTATTTTGAGTTTGTGACTCCACTTTTTACTTCCTACATGATCTAAAAGACAAATACACAAAATGTAATGATAAATTATTGATTTTGGAGTCATAGTGTATAGTCATGTAATTAGTGACAAGAACTACATAAAGATGGGGGCAGCAGAGTATAGGAACAAGGTTTTTCATACTATAGAAGTTAAGTTGGTATCAAAGCTAACAAGAGTGTTATATTGAGGATGTTCAATTTAAGCCCTATGGTAACCACAGTGAAACTGTCAGGGTATATGCAAGCTTATAGAGACAGAAAGTCAACAGAAGCAGGTTTTGTGGGTGGGGTGGGGGTGTAAGGGAAGCAGGGTTAATGGGGAGTTAATGCAAAATGAGCATAGGGGTTTTTTTCCAGGCAAATAGGATCTGCAACCTTGTGAATGTGATTAATCCTGCTGAATGATGTGCTTGGGAGGGGTTGGGATGGGAAGATTTATGTTGTATATATGTTTCCACAATTAAGAAAAGAGAAAGAAACAAAAGTGATAATGATAATTGAACACGATATTGAATGGGATATAAGAATGAAGGATCAGTAAAACAATGAGATATAAGAAAAAATTGGAATATAGAATGAAATTTTTTATTGGTGTTAAATTTCTTAAACTTAATAACTGCACTTAAGCTGATTCACCTAAGTGAATATCCTGATTCATAGGAAATGTATGCAGACATGTGTTCAAGGGTTGTGATGTTTGCAAGCTGCTCTCAAATGTTCAAAAGTTAGACAGCTAGGGAAATGGTGATAAAATATTAAAATTGGTGGATCCTGGGTGTGGAGGGTGGGGATATGTTGGACTTCTCTGAATGTGGTTTGTATTATTTTTGCAACTGTCTTGTAAATTTGAAATTACTTCAAATTATAAGGTTAAAAAATGAATTTAAAAATTCGGAATCAGTGTGTTCTTTGTAAACAGTTACAAAACATAAATGATACTATTTTTTATCTTGATTCTTCGAAAACTAAACTTGATTTTCTCTGTATTTGGAAAGAATCTAGGAAAACTGACTTATGAAATATGTCCTTTTCACAATGAATATGAATTACTATTCCTGTTTATAATTTAGATAAACCAGGAAAGGAAGTTAATAAACTGAGTGAGCGTGAGCTATCCATCTCTCCACTCCTTTTTGAAGAGAGTCCTCCTGATTTGCAGCCCTCAGGAGTTCCTTTCCAGCTGAACTTTGAAGAACAGAACAGTCATCAAGTACTCCAAAACCCAGTTGTTTTTGGAACATCAGCTGAGGAAGTGGTAAAGGAAATCCGTTTCAGAATCCAGCGAAAAACAACACTGACAGCCAGTGCAGGTATTTTAAAGGATGCTAGTGGATGCATTTGCTATCTGTGATGACCACATTGGCCAATCCATGTGTAACATTAGCAGGTTTCTCATAAAGCATATAGTGACATTTTACTTAGCCATTATTTGTTTCAATTTCTAAAACCCGCCTATTTAGAATAACTGTGAAATTACCAGTAAATTGGACTTAATTAGAAAAGCCTATCAACCCAAAGAAAGAAATTATCACACATCCCATGTGGCTATCCTTTTTTTAGTCACAAAATATACTTAGTTGATCTTGCATATAATATTTGATTATTACTTTTTCCTTGAAAGACTTCAACCCTATCCAGGATTGCCTTGCAAGAGAAAACCCAGCTGGCCCACAGGATAGGAGACATAAGAAACACCAACTAGCAGCATAGCAGTATAGGACCACCTGGTGACAGGGAAAACATTGTACGTACCCCAGTAGCCCACGAGGGCATCACTGTGCCTTAGCTTAGTGACTGATGTTCCTAATGAGGGCCTCGAATTATACTGTAACAATCATTCATGATTAGGTTAGTCTTTACTTTCTATACCAAAAAGAGAATGAGTAATAAATTTTAGGAAGATAGGTATAAAAATTGAAATGATCTGTCAGAGTATATTTGAATTTACTTATTTCAAATTTTCTTGAGACTTTGAATCTAGAAGTTGTTAGACACCGTTCTGAAAAGTAGTAATGTGTTTTGTAATATAAAAAAGGAAGCATAAAGTTAATTGTCATTGTTGTAAGTCTATTGCAATCAAAACTCCTTGATTTTTCCCCCTCTATGTGTATAATCTATAAAAGAACTTTTCAGACGTTAAATATTCCTCCTAGACTATCTTCTGGATCTTTTCTGAGAAGTAGATTTGGAGCCACAATAAAACAGCACTGTATTCCTACCAAACATATTTAATTTCTTACTATATAAGCTCAGAAATTACTCTTAGGTATTAAAATACTGCCAGTGTTTAAGTATTCCTCATTTCTATCATATTACGACAATTTCTTTCCCTAAAATTATAGCAAGTGCTGGGGAATATAGACAGTAGTCAGATGTTATTTTTAAAGTAGCATTCCACATCATTTCAATTTCTTCCATTTAACATTGTGTTTTTTCCCTATATTGTGATCACATTTTAAAAATACACACATCAACCTTTTAGTCATCAGATGCTCTTCTTTTAAGGCATTGCCCCAAATACAATGTTAGCAAAAGTATGCAGTGATAAGAATAAACCAAATGGACAATACCAAATTCTCCCCAACAAACAAGCTGTGATGGACTTCATCAAGGACTTGCCCATTAGAAAGGTAAGTATTTTATGTAAAATTTAACACCTATATATATATATACTCTGAATTTCTGAAGAGGGCCTTTTTTTTTGACTGATGGTAATCATTCTTTGCTGAAAAGAAAAGCAAGACCTATAACGGGTGAGTACATTTGAAATTTTAAAAATTTCTGAGTTTTAAAACCTTATAAGTGAGATTCAGGAAACTAGTTCTTTGGAAGTTTTTAAGAAATTGGTATATGACAGGCTTATATATGTTTCTGTATAGAAGAAGTGAAATAACAAGACTACTTCTAAGAGTCCTTTCAGCAGTAACTTAATGCTATCTTGGTTCTAATGCACACATTGCTATTTCAAACAGCTTTGTAATTTTGATTCAGTTTTTTTCACTAAAAGTAAATCAAAATACTTAACTATCTTTAAAATGGTAAAATTATCCCGTAGGAGTTCCAGAAAGTATATATTTTTTAAAAAACTTGTAGATTTTTAAAAATTATTTTTAGTTTTTAAATTATTTTTGAAAACTTCCAGACTTTTCTACACATATAAGTTTTTTTTTAAAGTAATAATGGCACTATACATCATATGGTTTTCTAGGACTTGCTTTTCTCTCTCATAATGTATGTGAGCAAATTTAAATAAAACTTTCTTCAGTGCTCACAAGAAAGGATTATCATAGTATTAACATATGATTACTATTATATGTAATATGTTTTGCAACATTCTTTTGTTTTGTTTATTAGAGAAGTTGTTGGTTTACAGAACAATCATGAATAAAATACAGGATTTGCATAAACCACCCTACCACCCACATTTTGCATTAGTGGGGAACATTTGTTAGAATTGATGATAGCACATTTTTGCAATTGTACCATTAATTAAAGTCCATAGTTTAACTTAGGGCTCACTGTTTGTATAGTGTAGTTCCATGGATTTTTAAAAAAAATTTTATTGTTACCACATGCAATGTTGCATTTCCCCTTTTAGTCATATTCAGATATATATTTCAGTGCTATTTATTCCCTTCACTATGTATGTTACCATCACCACCATCCATTACCAAAATATTTTCATCAGTCCTAATAGGAACCAGCTCATGTGAAGTCCTAACTTCTCATATCCTATCCCTACCCTGTCTCCTGGCAACCTGTATTCCAGATTCCAACCCCACAAGTTTGCTTATTCTAATTGTTTCAAAACAATGGTATCATACAGTATCCGTCCTCCTAAGTCAGGCCCACTTGACCCAATATGATGTCCTCAAGGTTTATCCATATTGTTGCTTGTATAAAGACCTTGTTCCTTTGTATAGCCAAATAACATTCCATTATATGCATATACCACAATTTGCCCATCCATTCATTGGTTAATGGACACTTGGACTACTTCCAAACCCTGGTAATTGTGAACAATGCTGCTATGAATATCATTGTGCAAATACCTACTCTGAGTCCCTGCTTTTTAAATGGTTTTAGGCATATACCTAACACAGTGGGACCATTGGGTCATATGGTAGTTCTATACATAGCTTTATGAGGAACTGCCAAACTGTCTTCCACCATGGCTGCACCATGTCACATTAGCACCAGCAATGAATGAGTATTCCTATTTCTCCACATCTTCTCCAGCACTTGTGATTCTGTTTTTTTAACAGCAACCACTCTAATGGATGTGAAATGGTACCTCACCATGGTTCTGATTTGCATTTACCTGAAAGCTAATGATCATTTTTCGTATGGTTTTTGGTCATTTGCATATATTCTTTGGAGAAATGTCTGTTCACGTCTCCTGCCCACTTTCTAATTGGGTTGTTTGTATTTTTGTTTTATTTGAAGAATTTCTTTATATATTCTAGATGTTAATCCCTTAATAGCTAATGTGGTTTCCAAATAGTTTCTCCCATTGTGTAGGTTTTCATTTTACTTTCATGATAAAGTCCTTTGAGGAAGAAAATTTAATTTTGATGAGGTCCCACTCATCCATTTTTCCTAATGTGCCGGCCTGTTTTTCAATGTAGGAATAAGTATGCCATTAAAAAAAAGTCCTGGCAGGTGGCTCCACCTGTAAATTTATCAGTATGAAGGAGACATTCTAACTATACTTGAATTTCTCTTAAGGGATACCCAAAAGGGACAGATCAGTGGTTCAGAGAATAAGCACCTTTTGGAATCATGTCAACTTGTTCTTTGAAATGGGTATCTGTACAATAGTTTGAAAAAACTAAAGACCTGCATACAGAAAGCACTTCTATGTACACCCTCCCCACTTATAGAAGATGCTGAACCAGAATGGGAGAAGAAAAGCATGACAGAGAGCTCTAAGGATCTGGCCATCTGGTGCTCTGGCAAAGGAGACCCTAGAGTCCCAGGAATCCTTCCCACACCCACTTCTGAACATTACACTCAGCCCTTGGCATTGCAAGAAACACACAGAAGCTGATGAGATAAAGATCCTTGAAATGAAAAGATTCATGCTGGGGATATTGCTTCCAAGAACTTGAAAAGGCAGAGTAGGAATGTTAAGATCTGAAAAGAAAACTGTAGAAATTCTGTTGGCATCTTCAACATTTAGAAAGGAAGCATAAAACTGTAGTGGAAAAACTGGAGAATAGGATAGTAAACTTGTTGAAGAATTAGTAGAAGAAGACAGTGACATGAAGAATAAACTGGAAGAGCTGAAAACAGTAAAGCACCACTAAGGTCATTGTCAGAAGGGACCATTGAAAATGCTTGCTTGCCATGCAACGGGAAGGCCTTGAAAGAACTTTGTGGGCAGTATATTATCAAATGTGATATGCCTTGTTATATTCCGGAAAGTAATGAAAGAGTTGCTGAAATGGTAAAAGCAGAGGTATTGTGAGAATGTCAAGAAACCGCCCCCAAAATGCTCAAGTATCACTTGATTTGCCTCCAGCAGATTTTGCAGGATAATAGAAAACAGGAAGGGACTGAGAAAAAGTCCCTTTGCTGCTGGCAAACTTGCTACAATGGCCAAATTGCTGGAAATGCCTATTTCTAATAAATCCGAAAGCCAAATTATAGTCAGTATCACACTGCCTCTGACTTCAGAGGTGCTGACTGAAGTTGAAAAAACAAAAAGAAATGATGTGAACCCAAATGTACCAGTCCACGCTGGAAGTAAATCAAACAGTATAAAAATTATCCCCAGAAGTAAGTACGAAAAAGCTCCTAAGAAGAAGACTGCTTGTTACTTAGAAAGCGATTAGAGGACAGAGAGCACAGGACACAAAGCATGTGGGTTCCAAAGAGTCATATTTAGACCTTCAATTTGGGGATAACAATTAACACCTACTACATTTTGCCAGTGAATGTGTGTCCTGAATTTGTTCTTTGTGAAGGTGAAAGAGGCTTTGGTTTGCACAGGAAGAAGGACTGCTCGATGATACTGACCCTGAACCGCTTCAACATTTATCTGCTTACCTCTTTCTTGGAACTCTCGGAAATAAACTCACTTCAACGCTCCCTTGGTCTTTTGAAATCAGGATTAACACATACAATATTCAAGGTCCTAATGAAAGACCTAGTTTAAAAATATCTAAATGCAATCCACTGCAGTGAAAATGTTGCACCTGAGGAAACTCAGCATTTGGGTATTCTAGAAACTACAGTAGAGGATCGAGGGGACCTTGACGATCTCCTAGACTGGAATTTCAACAATGGGATTTTACCCTGTACCCGTCAGAAGTACTGTTTTTATATGGTAGGTCACGAGGAACACTAGCTTAACTAGCTGAATCTGCTAATTCAAACCGTTTTCAGCAACTAGTTACCTATCAGATACAGAGAAAAGTAATATGATTTGTAAACCTACAAATTGTGAGAGTGATCACCCTACAGACTTATCAGAAGAAACCACATATTTGCACCCAAGGTAGCTCAGTATGTCTTTTGGACACCCAGCTCATCATAAGGCTGATCTTTTAAAGTCAGAGTCCAAAAAACTGAGCAGCAGAATACCATCTTCAGTGTATCTGCAGTCTTCAAGAAAATTAGCTGCTTCCCTCTCCAGCCAGCAAATAGCTTTCATAGCCCATTGTCAATCTTGACTAATTATACAGTGTTTAAGAAGAATCATAATATATTGACAAGAAAGCTGGAAGGAAAGATTTCATACTGAAAAAATTGTGGTCTCTACCTACTTTGAGATGATTTAATAACATCTATTATATGAGTAAAGTAGTCTCATAAATTACTTGAGATATTTGTGTTGCCTTAATCTTCCAAAGGCCTAGTGGTATATGTGTAATCTGCTTATTATTGTTTGTGTGGTGCTTATTTTTGGTTGCCAAACCATTTATTTTTATACTTATAAATTAGCTCACTGTGCAGCATTAAATTATTGCCTATTTAATAAACTTGCAAATGGTCTGTAGGAATAAAAAAGATCCTGGGGTCAAATAATTTTTTAGCTTGCCACCATTGGTGGACTACAACTGATATTAGTATATTAAAGATTGACTCTTAAGTCTTGAAGTAAACGGTCCAGTAAATTTGTTTATCCTACTGTTCCTCAAGTTTGTGGGAACACAGAGAACTTTTTTTTTTAAATACCTTTTAAAATTCCATGGAATACTAGTTTAGGAAGTATGTCTAAAAAGTAATTAAACCTGTTTTCTTCCATGAAACTATAAATGTAAAAACACATTGTTCATAGTTTCTCTGAGATTATAGTCTATTTTATTAATTTCAGAATCTATTAATGATAACTTGATTCTCTTCTAGGTTTCTGGAATAGGAAAAGTTACAGAGAAAATGTTGAAGGCCCTTGGAATTATTACTTGTACAGAACTCTACCAACAGAGGGCATTGCTTTCTCTCCTTTTCTCTGAAACATCTTGGCATCATTTCCTTCATATCTCCCTTGGATTAGGTTCAACACACCTGGCAAGGTATCTTTGAGTGGTCATTTTGCCTTTTCTTTATGATTTGCTGTAATAACACTTTTAACCATTCAGATGGGGGCTCTAAGGATAACATGTCTTAAAATTACTTTAGGCTAGTTCAGTTTAGAATATTTTAAAATTAGAACCAACAGACTAGATATGGGAAAAAAAGGAAAAGAGGAAGAAAGAATTACTCCTTACATTGTTACCTTGAGCAGCTGGGTAGAACGACAAAGGGATATTGGCTACCCTTTCTGACCCTGGCATGTTTTTTGTTGAGAACCTGGGAGGAATGCTGGTGGTCAGGAGGATATTGAGGAAAGAAAGATGGCTCATATTCCAGAATTCACACTTTAAGTGAGAAGATACAATGATTCTTTGAAAGCTTTAATGAACTAACTATAATTCTTTCCTTGTCCAAATTTGTAAATGATTTATTCATTCAGTTATGAGTACCTACCTTTTATTAGACACTGTTCTAGGTACTGAGGATATCATAGTGAATGGGGACAAAGTCTGTCTTTATGGAATTTACAGACTAAAGTGGGAGACAGAAAATAATCCAATAAACATGTGAAGAAATAATAGACTGAGGGCTTAGATTTAAGGAGTAAGTAATTGCAGCAGTTAGCCAGAGGCAGAGACCTTCAGGAGCCAGTCTTGCAAAGATCTCGGAGCGTAGTGTTCTAGGCAAAAGGAGCAGGTTGAGGAGAGATTCTGATTTTCTTCCCTGCTACTCCTTCATCTGAATTTCAGAAGAGGTACTATAGACGAGGAATACACTCTTGACAATGGGTGAAAAGAAGGGGATTTAAAAAAAGAGTAAAATCATGGAACTAAAAGCTGGGCACTATTTTTACAATTTTGTCTTCATTCCAGCATCCTGCCCTCAGAATGACTCCTTTATGTTCTTGAACTTAAACTCGTAAACAACAGTAAGATTATGGGTGCACGGGTGGTTCAGTGATAGAATGCTCGCCGGGTTCAAGTCCCAGACCATACACCGAAAAAAAAGAAAGACAGACAGACAGAAAAATGCTGAGGAGACATAAAAACTTGATCAATTAAACCTACTGAATCTTACAGAGATTGCAAGTCCTATTGCTTCCTCCTCTCTTTTCCTCATTCTTTTGAGTCCATAGTTAGTTAACTTTGTCTTAGGTGGATATAATGAAAAAAAAACAAAGACATCATAATACTATTAATAATCTACTATTTGAAGATAGTAATAAAACTGTCTTCTTTAACCCAAAATTTATCTTCTATTTTATTTCTCATAGTACATGAAAATGATACAGTTCTTGCTATAACACAGCACAGCAAATATTAACCTATGATATTAAGTGATGAGGTAATGCTTTTAAGTAAAATTCATAGGTAATTTATAATCATGAAATAGCAACTCTGCCTTTTCCTCTCCCACATTCTTTATTTTCTTCCTCTGCTTTATTTTTTAATCTGTAGTAGTTCTCCCCCTCTAACATACTATATATTTATTTCTGTATTTATGTGCCTTCTTCCATGTGGATGTCAGTTTCTTAAATGTAGATACTTGGTCAATTTTATTCATCACCATATCCCTAGTACCTAAAACAGTTTTTGATTAATCGTAGGTTCAATAAATATTTAGAAAATGAGTAATCTATATATTATTTCAGTTTTTTGATTTCACTAATTCCTATCAGAACAGCTAGAATCCATTGGTTCAAGTTCTATATCTTCACCCTATTGTCCTGAAAACAAATTCTGACTGAGATTTTATAGGGTAATATAAATGAATAATGAATAGGCTATAGGAGAGAGAAGTTAATGTAGTAGGCTAAAAACTAGGTAATGATGGTAAATTACTTAAATTTAATTATATACTGCAGCTACAAACCATTATGTTACCACCTCCCTTTTGTTTCTCTAAGTTGTGATGTTTTTATTTTTTTTTAATATTTTTATTGAGAAATATCTATACACGTGCAGTCCAACCACATTATGCAATCAGTGACTTCACAGTATCATCACCTAGTTGTGTATTCTTCATCATGATCGTTTTTAGAACATTTCTATCACTCCAGAAAAAGAAATAAAAAAGAAAAAAAAAGAACTCAAACATCCCATACCCCACCCCTCCTTCCCATTGACCCACAGTATCACAACCTACCCAGTGTTTATACCCTTTAGCTCCTTCTATTATTTTTTTTTTTATCCTTTTTCTCATTTTTTACTCATCTGTCCATACCCTGGATAAAAGGAGCAACAGACACAAGGTTTTCACAATCACACAATCACATTGTAAAAGCTGTATAGTTGCACAATCTTCTTTAAGAATTGAGGCTACTGGAACACAATTCGACAGTTTCAGGTACTTCCCTCTAGCCACTCTAATACACCATAAACTTATAAGGAACATATATATAATGTGTAAGAATAACTTCCAGGATAAGTTCCCTATCCTGTTTGAAATCTCTCAGTCACTGAGCCTTTATTTTGTCTCATGTCTCTTTCCCCTTTTGGTAAAGAAGGCTTTCTCATTCCAATGATGCCAGGTCCCAGCTCATCCTGGGGAGTCATGTCCCACATTGCCAGGGAGACTTACACTCCTGGGAGTCATGTTCTATGTAGTGGGGAGGGTAGTGAATTCACCTGCCACGTTCATTTAGAGAGAGAGGCCACATCTGAATAACAAAAAAGGTACTCCAAAGGTATCTCTTAGATATAATAATCAGTAGGCTTAGCCTCTCCTTTGCAGGAATAAGCTTCATAGGGGCAAGCCCCAAGATTGAGGGCTCATCTTATTGAATTGGTTGTCCCCAATGCTTGCGAGAATATCAGGAATTCCCCAGATGCGAAAGTTTAATATTTCCTCCTTTCTCCCCAGTCCCCCAAGGGAACTTTTCAAACATTTTTTATTCTCTGCCCAAATTACCCTGGAATATTTCAGGGCATCACACTAACCTGGACAAACCAACAAGATCTCACGCCCTATTCAAGATTCCGTGTAATTATGGTGTACAAGTAAACTGACCATATAGGTTAAATTAGATAATGTGCTACCAAGAATATAAATTTTATACCAAATAAACATTTCTCCTTTTGGTCTTGCACGGAGGTTGAAGTTTGAAAATATGCATCTTATCATCCTTTACCCAGTATTCTGATTTACCTTAGTCATGTCCAGATCAGCTTCATTCATATCTCTAGATGAAGTGTGATCACTTTTTCAGCTTATTTAACAGTTGCTGAATGGGATAATGCTGACTTTCATATTTTCAGCGCTCTAACTCTGAGTCTCAGGTGTCACATAAATACCCAAAGTTTCAGGGAACAATCAGATTATATACAATTAGCTCAGTATCTCAGAATATAGAAATATCAGTTACAACTCCTAAATATATGTGACTGCTCCAAGAGTTTACAATCTAGGAACCTTTACAATAGGCTCCCACCTGATGGTCCATGCTCTCGACCAGTTTACCAAGTTTGTATATGATAGTTAATTGTTATGAGTCAAGCATAATATTTGTCTTTTTGTTTCTGACATTTTACTCAACATGCTGTCCTTAAGATTCATTTACCTAGTTGCATGCCTAACAACTTCATTCCTTCTTGCAACAGCTCACTAGTCCATTGTATGTATATACTGTAGTTCACCCTTCCATTCCTCAGTCATTGTACCTTTAGCCCACCTCCATCCATTGAAAATCACAAACACTGCCACCATAAACACCAGGGTGCGAATGTCCATTCCTGTCCCCATTCTAAAAGTCGGCAAGGATGGGGGGGAAGAGTATGAAGGAGGAATATGGATTCTATGCAGAAGAAAAGTAAATGTCTTCATATAGATTATGGTGGTGAAGGCATGTCTGTTTACTTAGATTGGATTATATGATGTGCAAATAAAATAGTTTTAAAATGAACAGAGAGAAACAAGTGCTACAGAAAATGTGGTGAAAGATGAACCTGTTCATTGTTGGTAGGTAAGCTGAGAGGTGCAGCCACTGGAGGGGAGAGTGGAGGTTCCACAGGAGGCTAGGAGTGGTGGTGCCATGTGGTCTTGCAGCCCCATAGCTAGGTATTTACCTGAAGGAACTAAGTTGTGGTTTTTGACATTCAGTCTTTTCATGGAAGCAGTTTATAACATCAGCCTATTTTCAGATTTGTTCTTTTCAATATAGATTCAATGTATTAAATCACATTAGAATTTTAGTAATATTCATTCTTTAGTAAAACTTTCATTTATAGATAAGAAAAGTTCAGTTTTTCATGAGGTATAAATTTTAACCAAAACATTATTGGGATATCTAAATTGATATGTTAAATTGTCTTGTTTGACTAAAATGAAATGAGTCTTCCTTAAGAAAGTAAATTAAGGCCTTTTTTTTTTCATTTAAAGGGATGGAGAGAGGAAAAGTATGAGTGTTGAGAGGTAATGTTTTGTTATTTATTTGTTATTGTTTATAACACTATTTTTAGCTTTAAAATTAATTTTTGGCAAAATATCACTGGCATAAATTGATTTATTTGAAAACCATGCTAACAGTTTTCAACAGTTAAATGAATACCTCAATACAATGCTTCTATTACCTTCTTTTGCTATACTCTCAGTGGGAAAACAATTAGCTACAGCTTTTTCTTTTTTTTAAATCTTGGCTTTGCTCCTGTCCTGTGACAATCAAGCATATGAAGATTCCAAATCTTAATTTCAACCCTTGTTTTTAAGAAGAAGTGATGATGGCTATTTACTTTAGAAATTTTAGAAGTCACAGTGGGAATTGTTCCTGAGACTCCTTAATTATGGGTGAATGTGAGGAGAGACATCAAATAATAAAATATTGAAGATAGAGAGCTTAGAGATTGTGATGGTTAGGTTCTGGTGTCAACTTGGCCAGGTGATGATGCCCATTTGTCTGGTCAAGCAAGCACTGGCCTGACCATTGTTGCAGAGATATTTTGTGGCTGGTTAATAAACCAGAAGGCTGGTGTACTAAATCATCAGTCAGTTGATTGTAGCTGTGGCTAATTACATGTGAGATCAACTAAGGGTGCTTCTCTTGCAAACGAGATAATCTAATCAGTTGAAGACGTTTAAGAAAGAAGAGACTTTCTTACTGTTTCTTCAGCCAGCAAGCCTCTGCTATGGAGTTCATTGAGATCCTTCATCAAAGCTGCCAGCTTCACAGCCTGCTTTGTGGATTTCTGACTCTTCCATTCCCACAGTTGCACGAGATATCTTTATAAATCTCATATTTACAGATATCTCCTGTTGGTTCTGTTTCTCTAGAGAACTCTGAGTAATAGAGAGATGATCTCGTTTTTTGTTTACAATCTTATGTGGAAATTGCTTCAGTTTGCTAAAGCTGCTAGAATGCAATATACCAGAAATGGATTGGATTTCACAAAGGGCATTTATTGGGTTTCAGATTTATAGTTCTAAGGCCATAAAAATGTCCAAATTAAGTCATCAACAAGATGTACCTGAACTCTCAAGAAAGGCCGCCAGCATCTAGAACACCTCTGTCAGCTGGGAAGGCACATAGCTGGCATCTCCTGGTTCATTGCTTTCACCTTCTGATTCCAGTGGCTTTCTCTTTGTCTCTTGCGGGTCTTCTTCCCTTAGCATCTCCGGGCTTTTCTCTTTCTAAGTATGTTGTGGGTCCTCTCATAGCTTCTCTGGATCACACTCTGGATTTCTTCTCTTACTTTAGCATCTCCTGGGGTGTTTTTTGCCTCCAAGTATCTTTGCTTTCTCCAAAACTTCTCCCTCTTAAAGGAATCTAGGAAGTAGATTAAGACCTTCCTTAAATAGGTGGGGTCACCTTTCCATAGAAACTACCTAATGGAAAGATCCCACCCAACAGTTGGTGTGCCCCTACAACATTGTATTAGAAGAACATGGCATTTTTGGAGTACATTTCAGTTTCAGAACCATATAAGAATCAAATCTCGATGGAACCTCAATGCTTGTGGAAATACATTATAACTTTAAAAGTCCCTTGATTATCTGTCTCTTCAAAGCAGATCTGCGTTCCACTGAGACATTTAAGAGCCAGGATCCTTGTAGAATGTTGTGTTAATTTTTCACACATATTATTTGTGATCAGAAAAGCTGAATCATTTGTACAAGACAATACATTCAAGAAATGACTGTGATAAAACTTGCTGTTTTAGGCAGTGATTTACATAAATGTAAAGTGAAAGAGAAAAAAGGACACATCTCGAAGTGTGATAGATCTGTGCTATTTAATGCTTTATCTTCCATTTTGTCTTTTGTTATTGAGAATAATACTTACTATACAAGAATATGTTCTTCACTTCTTTCTGTAAACTTTTCTTGGCTTCTTTAAAGTTGCACATTCCTTGGCTTATGTCTCTCTCACTAACTCTGACTCTCCTGCCTTTCTCTTATAAAGACCCTGTAATTCTTCTGTGTCCAGGCTGATAATCCAGGATAGTTTCTTCATCTCAAAATCCTTAAAAACATCTGCAGAGTCCCCTCATTGCCACGTTCTAGGGATTAGAAATATGAATATTTGGAGACCCATTATACACCATTCCCCAGGGGAGTAGCCAATGTGGCGTTATCTATGAAAATCACAGATACATATACCATGTGATCCCACAGTTAATTTTCTAGGAATTCATTCTGCAGATTGGTCAAATCTGTTTTATATTTATACAAGGTTGTTCATAGCAGCATATCTTTATAATAGCAAAAACTTGAAAGTAATTTAAATATCCATGAATAGAGGATTGTTAGATTTCGTTGGATCTTTCAATACTATGCTGTCATATAAAAATGAAAAATTATTTACTGAAGACTTTCTCACCAAGATGAATTTAGAAAAGCAAAATGCTGAACAATGTGTCTAGCACTTTGTTTTTATAAAAGTTGAGAGAAAAGTGTTTGTTTATATACGCATAGAGTATTTCTGGAAGAATTCCTAAGAATAAAATGTGGGCAACACTTAATGCCAGTAGGAAAGAGAACTGGATGGCTGAGGATATGAGTGGAAGGGGACCCTTCACTAACTAGTCAGTCCTCTGCCTAGGGTTTTGCACTCAATAGTCTGTCTCTCTTTAATCTCTTCCTCTTACACCTTAATATGTTTTCTCTCAATTTCTTTCAAAGCTTGTGCAGATGAATTCAGATTTTCTACATTTCATATTACTGGCTCTCCATTTCGAGTTGTCTGTTAGACAACTCTACCTGGCTGCCCTCGACCAACCTCTTATATTTACTCAGACATTTCTCTTCCAGAAAATAAGTGTGCAGTTATTGGAATGACGTTTGTATCTATACTTTTTAGGATAAGCCCCTGCAGCAGAAACTATATGCACATATGCCCTAATGTTTGTAAATTCTGAGGCATTGGTTGGTGACTTTAACCATCTTTTTATATAATACTGTAGAGAGAACAAGAGCATTAAAATTTCTCCTTTGCTAATCAGCTTATCTAAATAGCTTTCCATATTTAGGTAGATTGTAGATGGTTTTATTTAATATAATTATACTTTAGTTCATCTGAAAACCTTATTGTATGCTGTAGAACATATAACCTAATTCTAGGATATTTAAACATACTGCATCATTCCTGAATTATCCTGAATTATAGTTTACTTTGTGCACCAAAATTTTTCTTGTCTTTCAAGGACATTCAGTGAGATAAGTAAATCAGAAGATCAGTACAGCTTGTGCCAAGAACTTTGCAGTGAACTTGCTCAAGATCTGCAGAAAGAAGGGCTTAAGGTATTTTATTTTGATGTATTGTTCTTAAAGCAGGGTTATATTATGCATTTCATAAAGATGAAAACAAATTGGAAAATGTTGGGAAAGAGTATTCCCATCCCCAACCATCAGAGGCAAATTCAGTTTTGTCCCATATCTGAGGCCTATGGTGATGTCATTGTATGCGGGAGCAACTCTTGAGGCTGAAGTGGTTCCAAGATAATTTCAGAAGTGTTTATACCACCTTGGAAGTGTTCTTGAATAATTTCAAAATAAAAGTTATATTGGCAGTAGGGAATAAGGCAAGGGAAGAATTTCCCTAGAAATGTATTTTGATACTATAAATGCCCTTCCAATCATCTTTTAATATTCTGCTCAGGTAGATCATGATCTTCTAGAATAGGGTATTTTATTTAAAGTTCTAATCAAGGGGCTTAACATATTGAGAACAAAAACCTGAAAGAATGTGAACTTTCTGTTTTACAATCACTCACAATAATCCATACTTAGCATTTTTCCAACCCTCCAAAACCAGAGGTAGAGTTATTATAAAAGTATAATACAAAAGTGTTAAAGAGCTGTTACAGAGAATGGAGTATCTGATGAATGAGTATTTATTTCAGTTCATCTGTATCACAGCTTGAATGTAAAAGGAGTTCTTACATGTAAATTGTTTAGCATAGTGTCTAGCATATAATAGGCACACAATTAGTGTGAGCTATTCACAAAACTTTTTCAAAGAAATACCTTTAGAAAGATTTTTCCCCTCCCTTTTTATGTTCTGAATTAACCTGTAAAAAAGATTCAGTATAAAGGAAGATTGTCGATTAATGTTGCCTTTTATATAAAGGTCTTTTAGAAAACTTAGTTGGGGAGGGACTATTAATTATTGGCTAAAATGGCTTTTTAAGATTACCTATGGACTTTTATCATTTTTTGTGACCATTCTTCCCTCCACACACAGGCTTCAGTAATATTTTTTAAAATATTTTTATTGAGATCTTCTCGCACCGTACAGTCCATCCAAAGTGCACAGCCCGTGGCTCACAGTACCATCACCTAGTTGTGTTCATCACCATGGTCATTTTTAGAATGTTTGCATCACTCCAGAAAAAGAAATAAAAGGAAAAAAGAAAAACCCGATACATCCCATACCCCTGACCCCTCCCTCTCATTGACCACTAGCATTTCACTCTACCCAATTTTCTTTTACCTCATATCTGCATTATTTACTTGCGTTTTTTGTTCTTATTTTTTATTCATCTGTTTGTGACTATTTTATTACAATATTTTATAAATAATTGATTATGCTTTCATATTTTTACATGTGCATGAGACATCTTTCTGAATTTTTCTAACCTGTAAAATTACTTGTCTTCTAAAGTTAGACAATTTTATAATGTAATCTATTTGTTTAAGGGTAGAACGGTTACTATTAAGCTGAAGAACGTGAATTTTGAAGTAAAAACTCGTGCATCTACGGTTGCTTCTGTTATTTCTACTGCAGAAGAAATATTTGCTGTTGCTAAGGACTTACTAAGAACAGAAATTGATGCTGATTTTCCACATCCCTTGAGATTAAGACTTATGGGTATAACTTTTCTTGTTTTTCCTTATTTCTGTTAGACTTTCCTGAATATTTGGAAGTATTCTCAGTTCCTTTTTATTTCTTGAACCTGTTTAGAAAATTGTTACTATAGTGCTCCCATTTACCTTAATTCTTAGAAGCTGATTCATGTAAAGCCATGATCATTTGTTTAATTCCAGTACAGATCAATTAAAATTGCTCTTTCCTTATTATATGCCCCACAATCCCTTTTCTGAAATCCTTGGGGCTAGATATGTTTCAAAATTCAAAATTTTTCAGATTTTAGAAAAAAAATTGAATGCGTATTGAATGATACTCCTCTAGGATGTGGGGCAGCATCCCATAATCAAATACATTAATATTTCTGTAGCAGAACAAAAAAACATTCAAAGTGACTGTAAGGACTATAAATAGCCTCACATCAGACTAGTTATTATTTATCATTTGTTTCCAGTTTCCAGTGCTCTTCAGATTTCACAATTACAGATAATTCTTATGGCATTATATAACCATATCTCCAGCCATTCTGTGGTTAAAAAGAAGAAAAAAAAAAGAAATATGTTTCCAAAGTGAACTGGGTAGAGAATGTAAATGAATAAACATCCCAAATGCCCACTTTACTCCTCAGAGTAGGCCATTAACCTTACTTTCATACGTGAAAGATGGCATACACTGAAGAATATGGAAAGGCATGTTGAAGACCCAGAGAGTCTGTGTAGCTGACTCCAGTAGCATTTAATGTTATCGCTTGTGAGATATTGATCGAAAGGCCTATATAATCATGCCAACTCAAGCAGATATGGAATATTTAATGATCCCTACTTTTATAAAGAAAAGTAACTTTCCACCTAAAATACCAGCATTTGAAAAATTCAGAAAATATCCAGTGTTTCTAATTATTTCTCTAACCAATCTTTTATATAAATGTCAAAATTGTGTTACACATTTTTTATGCACTATGACTGAATTAGTTTTGTTTAATTTGAAATTAATTAGTTGTATTTTGTGTAATTTAGGTGTGCGGATTTCTAGTTTTCCCAATGAAGAAGACAAAAAACACCAGCAAAGGAGCATTATTGGCTTCTTACAGTCTGGAAGCCAAGCCCTGGCAGCCACTGGATGTATATTAGAGAAAATTGAAAAAGATCGATTTATAAAACCTCTAGAGATGTCTCATAAGAAAAGTTTCTTTGATAAAAAAAGATCAGAAAGAACCTGGAACCACCAAGATACACTGAAATGTGAAACTGCAACCAAACGAAGTTTACACAAATCACAACCATTCCAGGTGTTAAAGATAGATGAACATTTAGAAAAGTCAAAGAATTCAGATAATTGTCAGATATTTACCTGCCCTGTTTGCTTTAGAGAACAGGGGAGCATCAGTCTGGAAGCCTTTAATAGACATGTGGATGCATGTCTTAGTGAACCTTCAATCAGTGAAGACTCTAAAATATTCTCATCTTCACATGGTTCTTCTACCAAAGTTAACAAGAAAGAAGATGCTCATCAGTCTTTTCTGCCCTGTGAGAAAAAGTATTCTCAAACACATCAAAATAATATAGAAATTACCTCAGTAGATTGGGGAGATTTGGTAGAGACTATAGGTAATGCATCTAAAGTAGAAAGTATAAATTCTATAAAAAATAAGCCCAGCAAAGAGAAAAGTTCTAGCCTTCCAAGCAAGTCTTTTAATATTGAACACTTTCATAGGAATTCTTCTTGTTCTGTTTCCTTAGAAAATGAAGATGTCTCCTCATTAAATAGGCAAGAATTCCTGCAACCTTATTTACATAAAGTAATAACACACGAAGCTCTAATTTGTCCTGTTTGTAACCTAGAACAAAAGACTTCAGATCTTACCCTGTTCAATATGCATGTGGATATTTGTTTAAATAAAAGTATTATCCAGGAACTGAAAAAGGATAAAGTTAATCGAGCTAAACAATACAACGAAAGCTCTAGAAGTACTGGTGAGTTTGCAGTTATTTTAAAGATCTTCATTTTCTAGGAATATGTTTTACTAGATATTAATGAGATTGTCGTTAACTCTGAAACATACTGTTAAAGTGGTGGTTTGTGGATGTTGCCATGTAGAAACTGTTAGTTACCATAGATTAGAATTAATTGAAGCCACTAGATTTTGAATTTTGGGAAAATTCAGAATGCACTTGATGTAGAGCAGAATGAACTCAAAGGTACAAATAACTAAATGATCTAATCAAGGAAAATTTTTCTTCAAAGAACGTTTGCCAAGGCACAATGGTAAATGAACTATAGTTACATAGCCAGAATGCCTCTTTAATTTGTTTTTTGGTAGCTCTGACTTTAGAGAAATTTTTTTAAATCAGGTTAAGTGTATACTAATAAAACTAGTAAATTATAAGAAAAAATATTCTATACAGTTTCAGATCTATATTAATATAAACTATATAGTATTAAGCGAGATTTTATTATTTTTAGTCAGTTGATTTTAACCTTTTAAATTTTTATATACCTTTTAAATTATTTCATGTTACTCATTATGGAATTTTTTTACGTTTCTTCTCTCTGTAGTTAACTCAAGCGTAGTACAGAAGACTGTAACAAAAACAAAAAGGTATGACTTACTTGAGCTTTACCACAGCTGACTGTAAATCTGTAACGTTTTGAGGTCTAATTTTTAAGAGATGTTGAATTTTGCTTTTGTAAATCATCAACTAACATTAAAAAAAGTGATTTGCAAAATTATTTTTTGATCTTTTTCTGCATTTTAAATGTGTGTTCTTTTTCATTCCAGGGTTGGCTTGAAGAGTTCGGCATCAAAGAAAATAAAACCAAACAATTCCAAAAACACTCTTGATATATTTTTTAAATGAAGATTGAATTTTATCATTCCTCTTTAATTGGAATTGATTATTTTATAATCAGTGAATTTATTCTTCTTCATTTTAAGTTTATAGTTCAGTGAAAGACAAGTGCAATAATCCCTTCTGAAGTGATATTTTCTTTTATATGAATTTGGAATATATAATATTTACATCTGTATATCTTTTTGAATAACTATGAAAATTGCACTTCCTGTATGCATCAATTGAGAATAAGTTGTGTAAGAGAAACCTAGGAATAGGATTAGAAAGTGATATCTTTATTATTTTTTATAATGAATATAAACATATTTATAAGGGCTTTCAGAGGTTTACACAAACCTATTCTAGCATAAGAATTTTTCAGCACTTAACTGCTTTTATGGCATTGCACTACTATATTTATACTGTCTTTGGGTATTTCATAAATTTTCATAATTAAAATTTACCATAAGTGTTATGAAGAATATTAGCTGAACTAGCATGATTTTGTTACCTTCAGGAAAATAATGTCGCAATATTGTTATCTATGTTAAAGGGTTTTTTCCTTAAAATATGATTATTTATTTGTTTTTATCTTACTTAAAGTCCTTTATCTTTGAATAAGTTCTTGGTTGACTTTTAAAAATCAAAGTTTCAAGGTAATTATTTTCTTATATCGGAATTTTAAATGGCAGCGTTTAGTTTCTTGGCACTTATGTTTGTACTTACACAAATCTATAAAAAAGAATAAATTGTACAATCACTTCATTATAACCTGCAAGAAAAAATTGAATGTGTATTAATACAAAAGAATGTGTATTAAAATATCTCACTTGGTTATGTTTTTATCACATTTTTATTAATGTTTATGAAAGAAGACAGCTTAATGGCTTTAAATAGTTTCTCTAAACACGTTGGAGCTATTAGTAAGAGTTTTTATCAAAAGGCAATTTTTAGGGCGGCTGCCGTGGCTCAGCAGGCAGAGCTCCGACCTGCCATGCTGGAGGTCTGGAGTTCGATCCCTGGTGCCTCCTGCCCATATGCAAATTTAAAAAAAAAAAATTATTAAAATGTTTAAAAAAAAAAGCAATTTTTAATTGGAACATGAAAATGAAAAACAGTTTTTATTAATACTTAAGGAACTGAATTTTTTGTTCTCTTATTATTTTTTCATATTTTTTATCTAAATATATAAGGAAATAATATTTTAGGGATATTTTAAATTAGGATCTTGTACAGCCTTTGTCCAAAGTAGTAACTTGACTTTTAGTTAAATTAGACTTGAAGCCTGTTAGCATGCCAATTTCATGCCTAATGTTATTATTCACTATAGCAGATACACATTTTAGAGTTATGGTTGTGGACTGTGTGATATATGTAAATTCAGTACAAAATTAGGTTCAGTGAAACACTGATTTGATGTATTAAAAAGTAGATAGTACCACCATATTTAATTTTTTATATCTTGTTCAAGATTGTTTTTATAGTGTTTTCACCGTTAGAGTAAATACTAAATTATTTTCATCTAGATGATACATTTAATTAAATGTTTTATTATTAATATTTAATAATAATTTAAAATAAATGTAAAGGTTTTAAATTGAACTTTCAGCCAATAGAGATGGTTTTTCCTTACTCTCCCACTGTTTCTCACTTCTGATTTTTCCTCATGATCCTTTCCTTACCTTGCCCCTTCAGGCTTAAGGGTGGCAACAGAGCCTTGCTATTTCTAGCTCAGATGTTGCTTTATCTTTCCTGTTTTCTCTACATCTGACCCACACCTCTGCAGAAATTATGGCTGCCTTTTAATATTCTCCTTTTCTTTCATATTATTAGAACTTCAGCTGGGCAGGTGAATCACCTGAATAGACTACTATGTTTCATCAATTTTTTTTTTTGCATGGACAGGCACTGGGAATTGAACCCGGGTCTCCTGCATGGCAGGTGAGAAGTCTGCCTGATGAGCCACCATGGCCCACCCCAATTCTTTATGTTGTATACCTCTAAGAAATAATACCCATGATGGGGAATCTGATATGATACCCCTGAATAAATATGGGATACCAAAGTTTATACCTTCAGAGCAAGGATGAGGGAGAATAAATCCTCCATGAAGAAAGAGACAGCAAAGCAACATGCATGCTCATCCTTCACACTAGTTGAAGAGAGGAACTGCCTTTGAGAATTTGAATCACAAACACGTACACATGTTAATTTGTAATCTGAATTCACACTAAGCAGTGTGATCCAAAAAAAGCCCAAGCAAAGAATTTGGAATGTTATTTGCTTGGTACTGTCCCTCAAGACTGTCAGAAACAAATGCAGATCCTTTCTGGAATAACCCAACTTCAATTTAGGTAGACAATTTAATAGCTCAAAGAGAAGTTAAAATGTGGGAAATAGAGGTGCACGGTGGTTCAGTGGTAGAATGCTCGCCTTCCCCATGCAGGGGAAGGCCTCAAGGAATGAACAGCTATCCCAGGTAACAGTTTCCATTCAGTATGGCAAGGGTTATAATAGGTGAATATACATAGTGGGAATCTAGGGAGAGACACGAGAAATCGCGAAAGGTGTTTTTTAAAGAGGAATCGTCCTTAAACAGGCCCTGGATTTAAAGGTTTACTTCAGAATAGAGCATTTTCCCCTAGCCCAGACTTTAACCTTTTAGGGGAGAAGCTAAAGTTTTCGGGATGGGTGGACAGTTATTCTTCATCTGGCTGAGTTGTATCTCATATTTGTTCAGCAGATACTGGGGGCCTGCTGTGTACCTGGTACTGTTCTAGGCCCTGCAGAGCAGCAAGGAACTAAAGTTAGAAAAACGTTTGTCTTTATGAAGCGTGCGTCCCAGAGCGGGGACACTAAACAAGTACAGGGCATCACTTCAGTGACAAGTGCTACAAAGGGAAAAGATGACGGAAGGAGAGTGCAGGTACGGGGCGCTGTTTCAGATGGTGTGACAAGAGAAGGCCTCTCTGAAGAAAGGATAGTTGAGCTGAGAACTTGAAAGATTAAATAAATAATCTGGAGAGCAGAAGTGGGGTGGGCGAGACTGTTCTAGGCAGTGCAAAATGGAAGGTTAATGGCACTGAAGCAAGAAACACTAGAGGACCAGCAAGAATGGGGAAGAGTTGCAGGTCCTGAGGTCAGAAAGGTGGAAGAGTAAGATGTGGGGCCTTCTTGATGTATTGCTGCATTTAGGATTAACCTAGTGGTTGAAAATTAATTTGCTGTTTTCATAGTGTCTTATCCAGCCCTGTTTAGTGTTCTCCAGAGAAACAACCAACAGGAAATACATACATGTGTATATATGATTTATTTTAGGGAAGTGGCTTACAAAATTGAGGGGGCTGGTGATTTGAAAATCTGTTTGGCAGGCCATAAGCTGGAAACTCGAACAAGAGTTGATGTTACAGTCTTGAGGCAGAATTTCTTCTCTGGGAAACGTCAGTTTTTTGCTCTGAAAGCCTTCAGAGGTCCACCCACATTACTGAGTCAAAATTACAGTAGACTATTAATCACATCTACAGAACACCTTCACAGTATCCAGGCTGTGTTTAGCCAAATAACCATACACCATAACCTGGCTAGATTGACATATAACTCTCAAGCTCTCAACAAAACTGAAGTCCAACCAAGACTTAACATTCACATAATCCACTGCTTTGGGGTTTTTGCCTCATCTGCTAGAATAGGATAAGTACTACCATAGTTCTATAAGAAAATACAGTATAAAATGATGATGCATTTTCTCTTGTCTTTGAGAGAATTAACTAAATTTCTTTGTTTAGAATTTGAAAATGTGACATGAATTACTTGGATACATAATTGGGATTTTTCTGTAGTTGTCTACAACTACAGCCATTGTCAGTAGTCTGGCACTGTTTCCACTGATTCTTTTTAGTGTATATTTTCTGATTTTTAAAATTTAGCTGTAAACATACTGTATATGCATAAAATTTTGTATCTTGTTTTTCCGTTTAGATGTTACAAATACGTTCCGTATTACTACATAGTTATCACGTCCCTTTTGTAAACATTAGGCCAATTGCACTTTTAAAGAAAAGTTTGATGTTGTATGTGGTGTTCTGAATACAGTGAAAACATTTTGCCATATATTTGTATTTTCATTGATAACTTAAGAAAACATAGTTTTGAGAACACTGAAATTTCATAACATTAAATGAAACACTTTTAAGTTCACAAGAAGAATATAGAATATTTGAATACCAGATTTTCTGTCTTACTTGAAGTCTGTATTTTAGGGTTAGAATTTGTTTTACTTGCTCCGGTATAATTTCATTTTTTAAAAAGAATCAGCCAGGAAATACTATAATTGCATGATACAAGAAATTAAAAGAATCTGCTTTTATTTGAAAGAAAAATCTGGATGCCCATTTAGAACTGATTTAATATTCACGTTCCTATAATGGCTACAAATTCAACCTCCGCATGTCTCAAAGTTGTTCAAAGAATTGGTGGAGTATGAGCTGGTAGATTTCTCAGGATATTTTAGGTAAAACCAAACCATAGGGCTGGCACACCACACCTGAGGTCGGGATTCTCCCAGGCGGGCCAAAGCTGAGGCAGGGCTGGAAAACCAGGGTCAGGTTGGGTTAAGGTGAGGGTGGGGGTGCGCACGCCCGGAACTGCGCAGGCGCCCTCTGCGCTCCCGGCCGGGTCCCCCGCCCGCGCCTAGCTGGCGGCTGTGCGCGCGCTGGACATGGGTCCGGCCGGGCGCGCCCGGGGCCGTGGGGCGGCGGTGAGACGGCTGCTCTTGCCGGCGGTCGCGGCGGCGAAGGGGCTTGGGGAGGACCTGAGGGTCGCGGCGACCGCGGGCAGGCGGACCGTAGACGGGGTCCTGAAGCAGGAGGGCGCAGGAGAGGCGGCGGCGCACGAGCTCTGTGAGTCCCGGGCCAGCGGGGGAACCCGCGGCGCAGCGCGGGCGGGCGGCGGCGAGGGGCTTCGGGAAGCGTCCGGTGCAGCGCCTTGGGCCTCGGGGAGCGGGAAGTTGTGCAGAAACCCGGCCCTGGGGTTCCCAGGCACACCCCAAGGCCTCCCCCACTGCTGCACCCCTGTTGGGTAGTTTTCCACTTTGGAATCCACGCCCACCCAAGTCTGGGTTCATATGTCCCCCTGTACTGCGGATGAAAGTCAAGTCTTTACTTTCTAATTTAAGGAAGAGGATTTAAAAATAAATGTTGAAAGAGTTTCGTGTGCCTTATCTCTTATATCCTGACTCATGCACGGATTTATTGTGTGACTTTGAACAAGTCACTTCACCTTTCTGTACTTGGAATGGATCATCTGTGCCTTGGGAATACATTTGTAGCACATAAACTGAGGCACTCTGTTGCCTCTGAGGAAACTGAGGATAAAGTCCGTTAACAACGCAAACCAGCCGAGTCTGCTGGCTAGGTTGGCTCACTTCCTGAAGACCATCTTAGAGCAGGGCACCAATTTCTTAATAAAATGCAATTGGTTTTCTCATTCATTCGTTCTAGAAATACTCTTCAGTGCTTACTATTTGCTCATTGTTCTAGATGTGGAGTACAGAGAGAACAAGACAACCTCTGCTCTCTGAGTGTGTCGGAGGGTTGATAGACAATGAAACAAGTAAGCAAATAAATGAATAAGATAATTTGAGGGAGGTAATTCTAAGTGATGTGAAGGCCAAGGACCAGAGAAGAATTTAGATTTGGTGGTCAAGGAAAATAGGACATTTGAGCCAATACTTGAATGATAGGAAGGTACCAGCCTTGGAAAGTTCAGGACGAAGAGCATTACAAACAGGAACAGCAAATGCAAGGCAGAAATGAAATTGATGTATTCTAGAAACAGGAAGACGACTAGCGTGGCTGGAGCATAAGGAGTGAAGGGAATACATGAGTTGGGAGGTAGGCAAAATCACTTCATCAAAGCCTGGGGGTCCTAATAAAGAAGCTCGAGTTCCTTCAGATTGCAGTGGGAAGCCTCAACTTTAGAAAGGATTTATGTTTTTGAAAGAACACTCTGCAGTGTGGGGATAACCTAAGAAAACATTGTTTTGAGTTTAATTTTCCAAATTTCATACACAAAAATTGGAAGGGGGAAACTGACCACTTTGCAATGAACCCTGAAATTTCATAACATTAAATGAAACACTTTTTTTTTAAGTTCACAAGAAGAATATAGAGTATTTGAATACCAGATTTTCTGTCTTATTTGAAGCTTATATTTTAGAGTTAGAATTTGTTTTACTTGCTCCGGTATAATTTCAATTTTTAAAAAAGAATCCGCCAGGAAATATTATAATAGCATGATAGAAAGGCAAGAAAGGGAGCACAGAGAGTCGGATAAAGTTTGGGAGGAGTTGTGACAGCATTAAGGGTGGCTTAGGACATGGTGGAGGGGAAAGTGGACTAATTTGGGATGTATTTTAGGATGTAACTTACCAGTTTTGCTGTTGAATTGGATGAGAAAAAGAGAGCTATCCAGGGTAGTCCTCTTCTTGGGTAACTGAAAGGACTGAGATGGGAAAGAAGGAGAAACAGGATTTTTGTTTTTAATCTGAAGAAGGGACGTGGAATCAAGGTCCCTAAGAATTCAGGCTACATTACATTTCAGCAGCTTATTAAACACCAAATGGAATGGCAGATAGGCAGTTGGATAAGATGACAGGGGTTAAGTGGGGAGGGTAGAGGTATAACTTTAAGAATCATTGGCATATACAGCAGATGGTATCTCAAGGCATAGGACTGACCAGTCTGACTGGTTAGAGTGGAGGGGAAAAAAGGGTCGAGGTTAAGCCCTGGGACACTGTTCAGCGTTTGGACAGAGACATAAGCACCAGCCAAGAAGTCTAAGGAGTGGCCAGGGAGGTAGGAAGAAAACCAAAAGGGCATGTGTATTCATTTTCTGTGGCTGCTGTAATGACGCACCATGAACTGGATGGCTTCAAAACCACAGAAATGTGTGGTCTCGCAGTTCTGGAAGCTAGAATTCTGGAATCAAGGGGCTGGCAGAGCCATGCACTCCATGAGACCTGTAGGAGAGTATCCTTCCTTACTTCTTCCTGGTCACGTTCCAGGGTACTAGGTGTTAGAATTGCAACATAACTTTTGGGGCCACTCCACAACAGTGTGGCATCACAAAGGCAAGAGCAGAGAGTGCTTCAAGAAGGAGTGCGTGGGCAGCTCTGCGTCAGCACCTGTGACGGTTCAGTAGGATGAGGTCTGAGATGTGTCTGGTAGATTTGGCAATGAGGTGGTCATTTCAGTGGCATGCTGGGATTGAATGCTTGCAAGGCCTGGGCTGGGAGAGAATGCAGAGGCAACAGCACTGAGCTCGGAGTCAGGACAGCTGAGTTCTGCCACAAACTAACTTTGTAACGATGATCAGGTCCATCTCTCTGGACCTCAGTTACCTCATCTGCAATATGGACATATGGAATAGAGTCATGGCTGATGCTCCTTCACCTTAGGTTCTGAACACCTTAGGTTCTGCGTGAGACAAGCAAATCAGGAGAAAATTCCAGCTACTCTCTTTTATCACTCTTTGCTTTGCTCAGGAATGGTGAATTTACTCTGGGACAGTCGTTTTCTGACTTGGGACCCTTTACAGTTGACACAGGTTCTGGGGACTGAGAAAATTCCCTATGTCTAAAACAAACCAGACAATCCCACACACTTTCTCTGTGCTGCTCAAGCTTGTGGAAGGGTCTTCTGTAATCAAGGCCGTTTTCCCTACAACGCTTCCTAGGTCAGCATTTGCACTGAGTTACACTCAGTAAATATTTGCATATTGGCATTGTTTCTGAATCACCCTCCAGTCATTTCCTTTGCATTTTTCTTATCTAATTCTGAAGTCAGCTGTGACTAAGACAAATAGTTGCCTCCCAAATACCTATTTTCCCCTTCTTCCATCGCAAAGAACCCTTACTTAAGCTGGATAGAAGGCAGTCTGGAAATCTGCATTTCCCAGCTCTTCTTTTGTAGCCAATTGTAACTATGTGATTAAATTCCAGTCAAAGGGATAGAATCAAAAGTTAGTATATACAGATAATGAGGGCAAGATGGTGGCATAGTGAGGTGTGGAATTTAGTTCGTCTTCCAAAGTAGCTAGTAAGTAGCCAGGAACAGTACAGAACAACTGCTGGGAGAGCATCAGTGACGGGACACACAGCGTACACCAGTCTGAACCAGGTGGAATGGCTGAGATCCTGCACAGAACTATAAGTCTCCCAAGCTGCAGAGGCTGGTGCCTCACCCCCATGGGCATGGCAGGCTGGTTCCCTGAGGGGAGAGAAAATAGCCTTACTAGTAGCAAAAGCTTAGCTCAACCAACCTCCTGTTGTGGAATTAATTGACAAATTCTGACAACTGAAAACAGGCCCCCAGCACTGAGGAAGCTGCAATAAGCACTAAAGAAATTAAAAATGTTTCCACCTACAGAGAGGGTACAGGGCTTATGGGGAAAAAAACCCCAACCAACCCGAGGCTCTTTGAGTTGGACAGCACAACACACTAGAAAAGGGCTGGACCTCATGAAAAGGGGGCACATAAAGCCTGGAGATACATAGAGCCACGTACCAAGTCAAAACTCTTGATTGGCAAACCCAAGGAGCAAGGGGATCCAGCTCTGAAAAGGCTTTTTTGCTTTATTTTTACTAATTAAACAGCTTATTAGCTAGAACTGCAAGCACTCTCAGGCTTTGGCACTGCCCAAGGCAAGGGCACAACTAAGGCATGTCTGAGAGACAAAGAAACTAGTCAGGTGAAAGGGATTAATTCCTTAAAAATCACATCTTCCTCAAGAAAAGTCAGGGGCGAGGGGTTCCCAGTTCAAGTGGAATCCCTCCTTCAAGGAATTCAGGCCCCAGGGACTGGAAAACAGAAGCAGTCACAAGCCAGACTGCTGCCTCACTTCTGTCTCAGTCATGCCCTTGGCAGGGAGAGTCTGCTAATATTAAAGGCACCACATCACTTTAAGCTGGTGGGAAGCTGGGCAGGACAGGGAAAGCACAGAGTCTAGAGGTTTCATTGGAAAATCTGACAGCCTGCTGGGTCTTACCCTCAGTGAAATTGATGCAGGCTACTCTCTCCTCCTGAGACATGGGCCTATCTGGTCTGGGAAAATCTGATTGGGGTCAGTAATATCTGGTACCTCCTCAATAAGAAGGCTCCATATATGCAGGTCAATAAATAGAAAAACAAGAACTGAAAAATTCTGATCAAACAGAACCGATGCTAGAGATCTACAATAAATTCAACTGAATGTCGAAGAACAGATAGAGAACAAAGCCATCCAGCAAGAACACCCTAAGTAAAAGAGTGAAAACAATATCCAGAATAAACTAATTAAAGAAATCAAATGCCCAGACACCAGCAAAAAACAATGAGTCATACTAGGAAAATCAAAGATATGGCCCAGTCAAAGGAACAAACCAACCGTTCAAATGAGATAGAGGAGTTGAAACAACAAATTCTGGATGTTCAAACAGATGTGCAAAATCTCATCGAAAATCAAATCCATGAGTTAAGGAAAGATACAAAGAAGACATTGTGCAAACACAAAGAGCTCAAAATTTTTGAAAAACAAATTGCAGAACTTCTGGGAATAAAAGGCACAATAGAAGAGATGAAAAAAACACAAAACAATAGAAACCTACAACAATAGATTTGAAGAGGCAGAAGAGACGATTAGGGAACCAGAGGCCAGGACATCTGAAATCCAACACACAAAAGAAAATGTAGGGAAAAGGATGGAAAAAATATGAGCAGGGTCTCAGAGAATTGAATAACAACATGAAGCATATGAATATATGTGTTGTGGGTGTCCCAGAAGGAGAAGAGAATGGAAAAGGGGAAGAAAGACTAATGGCAGAAATAATCACTGAAAATTTCCCATCTCTTATGAAAGACATAAAATTACAGATCCAAGACGTGCAACATACCCCAAACAGAAGAAATCCAAATAGACATACTCCAAGACACTTACTAATCAGACTGTCAAATGTCAAAGAGAAAGAGAATTTTGAAAGCAGCAAGATAAAAGCAATCCATCACATACAAGGGAAGCCCAGTAAGACTATGTGTGGATTTCTCAGCAGAAACCATGGAGGCAAGAAGGCAGTGGTGTGATATTTTAAAGATTCTAAAAGAGAAGAACTGCCAACCAAGAATTCTGTATGCAGCAAAATTATCCTTCAAAAATGAGGGGGAAATGAAAATATTTTCAGACAAAAAAATCACTGTGAGAATTTGTGACCAAGAGACTGGTTCTGCAAGAAATACTAAAGGGAGCACTACAGGCAGATAAGAAAAGGCAGGAGAGAGAGGTCTGGAGAAGAATGTAGAAATGAAGAATATCAGTAAAGGTTAAAAGAAAAAATGTAGATATGATATATAAAATCCAAAAGGCAAGATGGTAGAAGAAATGCTACATGTTAAAGCATTAAAGTCCCCAATCAAAAGACATAGACAGGCAGAATGGATTAAAAAACAGGACCCATCTATAGGCTGTCTACAGGAGACTCATTTTAGACCCAAAGACAAAAAATAGGTTGAAAGTGAAAGGTTGGGAAAAGATATTTCATGCAAGCAACAATCAGAAAAGAGCAGAGTAGCTATACTAATATCTGACAAATTAGACTTCAATGTAAAACAATTAAAAGAGACACTATATTAACAGAGAAGGACACTACATGTTAATAAAAAGAACAATTCTACAAGAAGACATAACAAATATAAATATTTATGCACCGAGCCGTAGTGCTTGAAAATACATGAAGCAAACACTGACAACACTAAAGGGAGAAATACACACCTCTACCATAATACTTGGAGACTTCAATTCCCCCCTCTCATCAATAGATAGGACATCTAGACAGAGAAACAATAAGGAAACAGATAATTTGAATAATACAATAAATGAACTAGACTTAATAGACATTTACAGAAGATTACACTCCACAAAGCAGGATACACATTTTTCTCAAGTGCTTATGGCTCATTTGAAGGATAGACTATGTGCTTTGTCACAAAGCAAGCCTCAAAAAATTCAAAAAGATTGAAATAATACAAAACACTTTCTCAGATCATGAATGAAGCTGGAAATCAATAACTGGCAGAAGGCCAGAAAATTCACAAATATATGGAGGCTAAACAACACACTGTTTAAACAACCAGTGGGTCAAGGAAGAAATTAAGGAAATAATCAGTAAATATCTCGAGGCAAATGGAAATGAAAACATAACATGTCAAAATTTATGGGATGCAGCAGAGGCAGTGCTAAGAGGGAAATTTATTGTGTTAAATGCCTATATTAAAAAAGAAAAAAGAGCAAAAATCAAGGACTTAACTGTTGACTTGGAAAACCTAGAAAAAGAGCAGCAAACTAACCCTAAAGCAAAGAAAAGGAATGAAATAATGAAGATTAGAGCAGAAATAAATGAAATTTGAGAATATGAAAATGATCAAGACAATCAGTAAAGCCAGAAGTTGGTTCCTTGAGAAAATCAATAAAATTGGTGGGCCCTTAGCTAAATAGACAAAAAGAAAAAGAGAGAAGATGCAAATAAATAAAATCAGAAATGGAAGAGGAGATGTAACCACTGACCCCATAGAAATAAATGAGAGGATACTATGAACAACTATATGCTAATGCTATGATGCTATGAACAACTATAGTTGTCTAGCTACAACTAGACAATGTAGATGAAATTGACAACTTCCTAGAAAGGCATGAACAACCAACATTGACTTGAGAAGAAATAGACGACCTCAACAAACCAATCACTAGTAAAGAGATTGAATCAGTCATCAAGAATCTCCCAAAAAAGATAAGTCCGGGACCAGATGGCTTCACATGTGAATTCCACCAAGCATTCAAGAAAGATTTCCTATCAATACTGCTCAAACTCTTCAAAAAAACTGAAGAGGAGAAAAAGCTACTAACTCAATCTATGAAGCCAATATCACCCTCATACCAAAGCCAGACAAAGATATACAAGAAAAGAAAATTACAGACCAATGTCTCTAATGAATATAGATGCAAAAATCCTCAACTTGCAAATTGAATCCAGCAGCACATTAAAAGAATCATATACCATGACCAAGTGGGATTTATTCCAGGTATGTAAGGATGGCTCACCATAAGAAAATCAATCAATGTAATACACCATATCAACATATCAAAACAGAAAACCCACGGGATCATCTTGAGTGATGCAGAAAAGGCATTTGACAAAATTCAACACCCTTTCTTGTTGAAAACACTTCAAAGGATAGGAATAGAAGGGAACTTCCTCAACATGATAAAGGGAATATAGGAAAACCCATGGCAAACATCATCCTCAATGGGGAAGACTGAAAGCTTTCCCTCAAAGACCAGGAACAAGACAAGGAAGTCCACTGTCACCCTTGTTATTCAACATGGTGCTGGAAGTCCTAGTCAGAGCACTTAGCCAAGAAAAAGAAATAGAAGGCAGCCAAACTGGAAAAGAAGAAGTAAAACTCTCGCTGTTTGCAGATGGTATGATACTATATGTTCAAAATCCTGAAAAATCCACAGCAAAGCCAGTAGAGCTAATAAATGAGTACAGCAAAGTGGCAAAGTATAAGATCAATATCCAAAAATCAGTAGTGTTTCTATACACTAGTATTGGACAATCTGAGGAGGAAATCAAGAAAAAAATTCCATTAACAGTAGCAACCAAAAGAATCAAATATGTAGGAATAAATTTAACTAAAGATACAAAAGACCTAAACACAGAAAACTACAAGAAATCGCTAAAAGAAATCATGGCAGATCTAAATAAATGGAAGGGCATACCGCATTCATGGATTGGAAGACTAAATATAGTTAAGATGTTGATTCTACCCAAATTGATTTATAGATTCAATGCAATATCAATTAAAATCCCAAAAACTTTCTTTGCAGAAATAGAAAAATGAATAACCAAATTTATTTGGAAGGACAGAATGCCCCAAATAGCTACAAATATCTTGAGAAAGAAAAATGAAGTGGGAAGTCTCACATTACCTGACTTTAAAGCATATTATGAAGCTTCAGTGGTCAAAACAGCATGGTACTGGCATAAAGACAGTTATACTGACCAATGTAATCAAATAGAGTGTTCAGATATAGACCCTCTCATCTATGGACAATTGATCTTTGATAAGGCAGTCAAGCCAACTCACCTGGGACAGAACAGTCTCTTCAATAAGTACTTGGAGAAGTGGATATCCATATGCAAAAAAATGAGAAAGGATCCACATCTCACTCCCTATACAAAAATTAACTCAAAATGGATCAAAGACCTAATCATTAGAGCTCAGACCATAGAATTTTTAGAAGAAAATGAAGGGAAATATCTACAAAACTTGTAAGAGGAGGTGGTTTCCTAGATCTTACACCTAAAACATAAGCATTGAAGAAAGAAATAGATAAATGGGAAATCCTCAAAATTAAACACTTTTGTGCATCAAAGAAATTTTTCAGGAAAGTCAAAAGGCAGTGTACACAATGGGAGACCATATTTGGAAATCACATATCCGATAAGGGTTTAGTATCCAGAATACATTAAGAGATTCTTTAACTAAATAGCAAAAAACCAAACAACCCAATTTAAAAATGGGCAAGAGGCATGAACAGACACTTCTCAGAAGAGGAAATACAAATGGCTAAAAGATACAGGAAAAGAGGCACAACCTCCCTGGCTATTAGGGAAATGCAAATCAAAACCACAATGAGATATCATCTCACACCCATGAGAATGGCCATTATCAATAAAACAGGAAATGGCAAGTACTGGAGAGGATGTGGAGAATCCACAACCACTGTGGAAGGCAGTGTGGTGGTTCCTCAGGAAGCTAAGTAGAGAATTGCCATATGATCTGTCAAAATCATTGCTAGGTATCTACTCAGAGGACATGAGGGAAAGGATACAAATGTACATTTGCACACCAGTGTTATAGCAGCATTATTTACCATTGTCAAGATATGGAAATAGCCCAAATGTCCATCAGTGGATGAGTGGTTAAACAAGCTGTGGTATATACATACGATGGAATATTATGCAGCTATAAGACAGAATAAAGTTCTGAAGTATGCAATAACATGGATGGACCTTGAGGACATTATGCTGAATGAAAATAGCCAGAAGCAAAAGGAAAAGTACTGTATGGTCTCACTAATATGAACTAACATTAATGAGTGAACTTTGAGAGTTGAAGGTAAGAATATAGGTTTTCAGGAGATAGAAATAGGGTAAAGATTGGGCAGTTGGTGCTGAGGGAATACAGATTGTGCAATACAGATTGATTGTAAAAATTCAGAAATGGATAGCACAATACTACCTGATTATAGCACAGTAATATAAGTACACTGAATGAAGCTGAATGTGAGTATGATAGAGGGCGAAGGGCTGGGGACACATATGAAACCAGAAGGAAAGGTAGAGGCTAAAGATTGACATGGTATAATTTAGGAATGCCTAGAATGTTCAATGATGGTAATTAAATATACAAATTTAAAAATGTGTTTGCATGAGGGAGAACAAATTAATGTCAGTATTGCAGGGTGTTGAAAATAGACAGTATATTGGAGAAAGTACGATCAATATAAGCTAGGGTCTAGGGTCAAAAGTAACATTGGAAGATGATTCCACTGAATGTAACAAAGGCGTTATGCCAAAACTATATGTCACAGATGGGGGGATTGGGACAGGAATATGGATTCTTTTTTTTTTTTTTTTAATTTTTTACATGGGTAGGCACCGGGAATCGAACCCGGGTCCTCTGGCATGGCAGGCAAGCATTCTTGCCTGCTGAGCCACAGTGGCCCGCCCTGGAATATGGATTCTTTGTGGAAGAAAAGGAAATGTCTTCAGATATCATGGCGAAGGCATGTCTATGCACTTAGGCTGGATTGTATGATGTGTGAATAAAACTGTTTAAAAACGAGCAGAGAGAAGCAAGTGCTAGAGAATGCGGAGAGAGAGATGTACCTATTCACTGTTGGTAGAGAAGTGAGGGGTGCAGCCTCCTGGAGGGCAGTGTGGTGGTCACAGGAGGCTGGGGGTGGGGCTGCCATAGGATCCTGAAACCCCATTGCTCAGCATATACCAGGAGGAACTGAGTGTGAGGACACGAATGGACGTTTGCAGACGGGCGTTTCTGGCGGCAGTGTTCGTGATCCACAATGGATGGAGGGGGCCGAAGGGCACAACGACTGAGGGATGGAAGGGGGAACTGCGGTGTGTACATACAATGGACTACTGAGTGGCCACAAGAAGGAATGAAGTTGGCAGGCACGCTACTAGATGAATGAAACTTAAGAGCTGTATGTTGAATGAAATGTCAGGAACAAAAAGACAAATACTATCATGCCTCAATCGTATGGACTAACTATAATATAAAAATCCAGTGAACTGAAGTGGAAAGCATGGGTTATCAGGTTGGGGTTTACTGTAAAGGGTCCTATATTGTAAGCTCTTACAGCAGTCACGTATATTCAGGAGGTGTAACTGTTAATTCTAAATTTTGAGATACTGAGCTGTTTGTATATAATATGGCCTTTCTCAGAAATTTTAGGTCTTTATGTGACATCTGAGACTCAGAGTTAGAGCTCTGAAGCTATGACAGTCAGCACTACCCCATACAGGAACTGTTTACAAAGTTGAAAAACTAATCAGACATTGAGTAGAGATGTGAATGAAGCTGATCTGGATAGGATTAAGGTATATCAGAATACAGGGTAAAGGATGATATTGTCCATGTTTTAAAACTTCAACTTCTGTGTGAGACTAAAGGGACAGATGTTTATTTGGTGCAAAATTTACATTTTGGGTAGTGCATTTCCTAATTTAACTTGTATGGTCAGTTTAGTTAACACCATAAATACATGGAACCTTGAATAGGGCATGAGATTTTGCTGGTTTGTCCAGGTTAGTGTGATGCCCCAATAAATCCTAGAGAGATTTGTTCCATGAATAAAGAAGTATTTGCAAAGTCCCCTTGGGGGAATGGGGAGAAAGGGAACAATATTCAACTTCCCCATTTGGAGAATTTCTGATATTCTCACAAGCAGTTGGGACAACCATATCAATAGGCCAAGCCCTCGATCTTGGGATTTGCCCCTATGAAACTTATTCCTACAAAGGCTAGGCTAAGCCTACTTAAAATCAGGCATAAGAGCCACCCCCAGAGAATCTCTTTTATTGCTCAGATGTGGCCTCTCTCTCTAAGCCCACGTGGCAAGTGAACTCACTGCCCTCCCCCTCTGTATGGAACATGACTCCCAGGGGTGTAAACCTCCCTGGCAATGTGGAACAGAAATCCGAGATGGAACCTGGCACCAAGGGATTGAGAAAACCTTCTTGACCAAAAGAAGGAAGAGAGAAATGAGACAAAATAAAGTGTCAATGGCTGACAGATTTCAGAGTTGAGAGGTTATCCTTGAGGTCATTCTTAGGCATTATATAGATATCCCCCTTTTTAGTTCATGGTATTTTAGAGAGGCTGGAGGGAAGTACCTCCAACTGTAGAAACTATAGAGCTGTGTTCCAGTAGCCTTGATTCTTGAAGATGATTATATAATGATATAGCTTTTACAATGTGACTGTGTGATTGTGAAAACCTTGTGTCTGTGGCTCCTTTTGTTAGAGTATGGACAAAGAAGTTTTTTTAAAAAAAGGCTAAAAAATGAATAAATAATAGGGGGAGATAAAGTATAATAATTGGGTGGATTGAAATATATGGGTCAATGAGAGAGGGAGGGGTTAAGGTATATGGTATGTATAAGTTCTTTTTTTTCCTTTTTATTTCTTTTTCTGGAGTGATGCAAACGTTCTAAAGTTGATCATGGTGATGAATACACAACTATGTGATGATATTGTGAGCCATTGGTTGTATACTGTGGTTGGACTGTAAAGTCACAATAAAAATATTTTTAAAAAAGAGTAAAGCAGAGAAGATCATTCAACAAATGAGTATGACTGCTGAATCATTTTATTGGTATTTCTTTTGGTCTCCAATGTCTTAGAGCAGCTAGAAAGAAGAACCTAACATTGTGGAACAGAAACCCATACCAAACTCTGAAATCTTTTACTTGTTACAATATACTTTGAAATTTATTGCTTTTTTGTATATATGTTGTAGTTCATAATTAAAAAATGTTTTACAAAAAAGTTAATGTGTACAGTTGGGGGGAAGTATCATTAAAGAGGACATATATTCCCACCCTGCTCCTTCCTTCCTCCTGATGGCTGGCATTCGGCCCTGACGGGGGTGCCTTGAGCTATTCGTTGATTTGGGGATGAAAGTTAAGTGTGATGGAGCAACGAGATGGAAGGAACCTGGCCCCAGAGTTGGTAGGGTGACTTGGACTCACAGCATCCAGGCTTTTTAATTGAAGAGAGAATGAATCATCTTTAAGTATTGTGAGTTTTTTGTTCCTTGCAGTTAAACTTAATTATCCATCCTCTTTCTCCAAGTCAGGGAGGGTGGCTCGTTTTGTCCTCTCCAACGCCTTAACTCAGTTATGTGCTTAATAAAGTAAAGAAGTTTCTCCTCGAGCCAAATGAGGATTGTATCATCTGTCACCAACTATTTCCCAGGTATCGTGAAGTTAAATAGTGCTCTGAGGGTTTCATGAAAATATGCTTGCATGAGTGGTTGTTAAAAGAAGTAGAATTCATACATCTTGTGATTTAAAAAAGAGATATTATTATTTTGTTTTCAATATTTCCTGCACATTTCTTGTTCCTGTATATTTCCAAAACAATATTTAAGGGCACTTGCAATAAAACACATTACACCAAAGGCATTTAAATAAAAGTAAAAAACCATAAATTATCATTTATTGAACAATTCCTGTGTACCAAGAACCATTCTAACTGCTTTATATATATTCATTTACTCCTTCTAATAATTATTCGAGTTAGATACTATAAACCCCAATTTGTAGACGTGGAAAATGGGACCCAGAGAAGTTAAGTAACCTGCCCAAAGACGTACAGCTAGTAAGTGACAGAGCCAGAACTGGAATCCGGGCAGCCTGGTGGAAGCACTGAGCAGTCTCTTTAGGAAGCAGGCAGCCAGGCAGGCAGCAAGTTGACATGAGGGCAAGAAAGAAAAACAACAATACTATGTTTTGTGTTCTTTTCCTTTTCCCCATTCCGCAGTGATATTGTGGTGGATCATCTGGTTTCTGTGCTCTGCTCGCATCAAATAATAGGGCTGGAAAAATAACTGGAAATTCTGTGCTCCAGAGTTACCTGAGCTGTGCTATGAAAACTGGTGGAAAGCAGAGAAATTGCAGTAAGGATAGACGAAACGTCAGGTGGACACATACTGGGAGCCTCAAAGACCTGTTACTTGATCACAGTATTTTCCTCTTAATAAGATAAGATGTTATGGGATTGAATTTAAACTAAGCTCCTACATGCTAACTTGGACAGGAGCACAAAAGAAGAACACGAGTGATTTGCTTGGCACTGGATTAACATTTTAGTGAGAAGTAGGAAAGACTTTTCTGTTTTCTGGGCTGCCTCTGAGTGTGCCCGCGGCTGAGCCCGCAGCGGCCTCCTGGCCTGGGAGTAAAAGGCAGGTTTGCAAACTGGTTCCAGGCAGAATCCAACACTCAGGTGTGGCATGTTGGCTCACAGAATGGTTTTTAAGAATTTAGTTGCTAATGTTTAAAATGAGGAGAAATCACTCAAAAATCTGGATTTTCAGGGGGAAGAGTGAAATGAGACAAAGTGTCAATGGCTGAGAGATTCCAAACAGAGTCGAGAGGTTATCCTGGAGGTTACTCTTATGCATTAAGTAGATATCACCTTGTTATCCAAGATGTAATGGAGAGGCTAGAGGGAACTGCCTGAAAATGTAGAGCTGTGTTCCAGTAGCCATGTTTCTTGATGATGATTGTATAATGATATTATAGCTTTCACAATGTGACTGTGTGATTGTGAAAACCTTGTGTCTGATGCTCCTTTTATCTACCTTGTCAACAGATGAGAGGAAAATATGGAATAAAAATATAGGGGGAACAAATCTGTAAAATTTTTTTTTCTGTTTGTTATATTTTTCGGTTGTCTTTTTATTTATTTTTCTGAACTGATGCTAATGTTCTGGGAAATGATCATGATGATGAATATGCAACTATGTGATGATATTGTGAATTGCTGAGTGTATGTGTTGGGAATGTTTTTGTTTCTTGTAATTATTTTTAATTAATAAAAAATTTTTTAAAAATCTGGATTTTCAGTTTCCTCTTATTTTTAAATCAATGCACATGCGATAAAACTGACCTTTTTGGTTTACAGTTTTATTAATTTTAAATCATGGAGAGAGTCATGTAACCACCACCAAAATTGGAATACAGAACAGTTCTATCTCCTCAGAAGTCCCTTTGGTTACAAATTTGTAGTCCTGTCCCCCCACCCACCCCAAGAAATCATCTGTGCTCCATCACTCAAGTGTTGTCTTTTCAAGAATGTCATGTAAATGGGATGAGACAGTGTGTAACCTTTTGAGATTGACATCTTTCACTCAAGCTTCAGGCGTTTGGGGTTTTCCCAGTGGTGGTCGGCCTCAGGAGTCTCTTTTCTCTCGGTCCTGCGTGGCATTCCATTTTATGGGTAGAGTGTATCTGTTAATCCATTCACCAGTTGAAGACACTTCTGTTCTTTGCCATTTTTGGTGACTATGAGTAGAGCTGCTACATACATTTGTGTGCCTGTTTTTATGGTAACAAAAGCTTCATTTCTTTAGGGTAAATATTTAGGGGTGGGATTGCCAAATCCTATGGTGTACGTGTGACTTTATAAGAAACTGCCAAACCATTTTCCAGAGTGCTTATACCATTGTGCATTCCCACCAGTAATGTGTAAGATTTCCTGCCTGAACTTAATATTGTCAGTAATTTTTTATTTTAGTCCTTCTAATTGGTGTGTGTTGACATTTCATCATGATTTTACTTTTCCCTAGTGGCTAATGATGCTGAACATCATCATTTGCCATATATATATTCCCTTTGGTTCCTCTTTGGTCTATTCAAGTCTTTTCCTTATTTTTGAAATTATGTTGTTTTCTTTCTGTTGAGTTTTGAGAGTTCTTTATGTATTCTGACAAATGACAAATCATTTTCACATATATTCTCCCGGTCTGTGTCTTGCCTTTTGATCCTCTTGACAGTGGTTTTCGTAGAGTAAAAGTTTTAAGTTTTTATGAAGTCCAGTTTAATCAGTTTTTTTTAATGGTTATGCTTTTGGTGTCATCTGTAAGACCTCTTTGCCTAACACAAGGTTATGAAGTTTTTCTCTGATATTTTCTTCTTAAAGTTTTAAAGTGTGAAATTTCTGTTGAGGTTCATATTTTTTTATATGATTGTCCAGGAGTTTCCATAACATTTGTTGAAATGACTACGTTTTCCATGAGACATACCAGGAACAACAAGGACCTGGAAATAGAACTTCCCTCCCATTGGATTAATTCACAGGGGCAAGGAGCTGAGACCAGGGCTGTGTGAGAACCAGGAGGAGGAGTTGAGAGAAGTTCCACTCAGCTGGCAGAATGCACTAGCTAAAGCACAGTGGGAGGTCTGGCTCTCCACTTCAGAAGTCCACTCCCAGGTTCACTCTCCGGACACAAGTGGTAATTAAGAGTTTGGCCTTTGGATTCCGGCTGCCTAGGACAGTTCTATCATTTATTAATTATGAGGCATGAGTAAGTGGTTTAACTTTTCTAAACCTCAGTTTCCTCGTCTGAAAGGAGACACGAGGGTGTTTATTTTATAAAACTCCTAGGATGGTCCAGCATCTGGAGGTCAGTGGGAGGAGGGAGAGCCAGGAAAGGAAACTGGGAAGCAGCAGGTGGTATCACAGATGCCTGGAGAACAACGTGTGTTTCAGAGGACGTGTGGTCCATTGGGCCGAAGTCTGCCAGAGTTCAGGCAAATGATAGGAAAGGGATGACTGGCTTTTGGCAAGATGGAGTGACCTTGACAAGAGCAGTTTCAGTGGAGAGTGGGAAAGATTTCTGATTGGCATGAGTTGAGACAAGGATGTGAGACAAGGAAGTAGAGACAGCAATTATAGAACACTTTTCAGAAGTTTGGGATAAAAGGAGGTGGAGAAATGGAGGGAGAGTTGGAAAGGCATGTGAGGTCAAAGGAGGGTGTTGTACATTAGGAGAATTATAGCGTCTCTGTGTATGCTGAGGGAAATGATCCACTGGGGAGAAATTACACTGCCCAGAGCAGACATGGGGTAATTTCCAGGAAATTGATATATGAAATGATTGGAAAGATGAGAGAGGATGGAATCCAGAGCCCAAGTGGAAAGGTAGGTCTTGAATAGGCACAGCATACCCCATTCATGCAGACAGTAATAAAAGCAGAGAGTGTGCATACACCTGGAGGCAGGTTTTTAGACTTGTGGGAAGTTACGGGAATTCCTGTTTAGTTTTTTCTTATTTCTCTATGAGCTAATATTATCAACTGAAAATTAGGCAGTGGTAGTATGGGGTAGTCAGTTAGGTAAATCAGTAAATTAGGGTATTTGAGGAGAAAGGGAAAAAAGCATGAAATTTTGGAGAATGGAAGACTAGGGAAATGTAGTACTATTGTTAGCAATGCTGAGATCCTACTTGAGATGAATGCGTAAGAATTTAAATGAGAGACCAGTTAGCACATATAAGTCAGGAAAGACTAACTTTTCCTGTGGCACAAATAACCCCTAAATCTGAGTGACTGAATGTAACAGTCATTTATTTATTGCTAATTAATTGCTCATGTAACAGATCTGACATGAGTTAATGAGATCCTCTGCTCTGCCTAAATTCTCAGGTCCAGTGTTAAGAACTGAGATTTCATCCTACTTGTGAGCAAAGGAGTTAGCCTGCCTCAGTGCCACAGATGCTGGCAGAAGATATTTCAGGATCAGAGACTGTGGGTTTTATTACTCACAGCAATAGCTGTAGCCAAAGTGTCAACATTTGTATCAGTTCCCCAAGCCCCAGATCCCACAAGGAGATGTGATGAGGGCCTGATGATACCTGCACATGCAGTGGGTTGTGTTACAAAGAAGAACCCTGCACTTACGGAACCCAAATCTTTTGTGAGCATGCATGGCCTTTGCTTCAGAGAAGGACACTGTCTCTGTCTTCCAAGACTGTGCCCCATACAATCATCCTCGAAAAGATAGCCTGGAACAAAGGCTGACAATGCTTCTACTTGTAAGACTCGCAGAAACATGGGAGACCCATGGAGAATTGTCTCCCAACACCAAGTTAATGGAGGTGCCACCATCTTGAGACCCCTCTCTTTAAACACATGGCTTCAAGAGTTGACAAAGCACGGGAAGGGAGACCTGCAGAATGACACAGGAGCTTTACACTGACTCAGACCCAAAATGACACACCATCACTTTCTGCTTTCCTTCCGTTGGATGGAACTAGACAATATCCCCTAACTGCATGGGAGCTGGGATGTGTACTTAGCCATGTGTCCAAGTAAGAGTGGAGAACCAGATGTTAATAAACATTCATGATGTCTACTACAGCATGGTTGTGTGTTTTTCTCCAGCATCACTTAGCTGGCTAGATGCAGGAATGGAGCCAGTGCAGTTGGGTTTAATCTCAGGATTAGGATTCTGAACAACTAGTCTGACAGAGGAGAATGGCTGGGGAGGTAGGGTCATTTGTATGAAATCAGTTTCAAGGATGGACCATGTAATCTAAGCTGCATAAGGAAGGAAGGACAAAAGGGATGAATAATATGGGGAAAATGATGAGGACAATGGATTGGAGAACTCAAGGTTGCACAATTTCTGGACTGGGAGCATAGAGCAGGTGAGTTGAGTGGATAAGAAACGGTGGTCAGAGAAAAGAGTTCTTAAAGTGAAGATTTCAGAGGGAGTGTAGTATTGAGTGAGGATTAGGCCAAGAGTGTGGCTGAAATTGGGTGGTGGAGGTTAGGCTGAGGGAAAGATAGTTAGAGATGATATTAGAGGTGAAGGGGTCAAGGAACTGTGAAGCCAAGATGTTGGATTAATCATCTCCTAGGACGTTGCAGTCACCTAGGGTCCCTGATTGGACTTGGCAGCATTCTCAAGGGCTGTTCTAGTTTGCTAGCTGCCAGAATGCAACACACCAGAGATGGACTGGCCTTCAGTAAAGGGGCATTTATTTAGTTAACGTAGAGTTCTTCAGAGGAAAGGCAGCTGACTTTCAATGAGGTTCTTTCTTACATGGGAAGGCACAGGGTGATCTCTGCTGGCCTTCTCTCCAGGCCTCTGGGTTCCAACAACTTTCCCCGGGGTGTATTTCTTTCTGCATCTCCAAAGGCCTGGGCTGAGCTGCAAGTGCTGAGATGAGGTATGCTGAGCTGCTTGGCTGTGCCACGTGGAGCTCTCTCATTTAAGCACCAGCCAATTAAATCAAACCTCATTCATTGCAGCAGGCATGCCTCTTAGCCGACTGCAGGTGTAATCAGCAACAGATGAGGTTCACACGCCATTGGCTCATGTCCACAGCAGCAGAACTAGGCCCCTTCACCTGGCCAAGTTGACACCTGAATCTAAATACCACAGGGGCCTTAACAGAAACTTGGAAAACTCCTCAACAGTCCTTCTCCAAAACCTCTCTTTCTTTTTAGGAGCTAGTCTATTGCTGATTTTACTTAGCCTCAATTCTGACTTTATTGCCCAGTGTTGGCGTTGCCCCTTGTGAGTCCACAGCTCTCCTACAATATAAAAAAAAATGAATAAATTCTGGAATCTTCTCTTTGCTGGCTAATAAAATCTGCCACCTGAGTATGTTCATTTGTGTATGTAATTTTTATAGTAAGTGTGAATTTACTTTTATCTCCTTTACTATAACTGAGAATAAAGCGTGTTCATCGTTTTGCGTCTTTGGGTGTGTTGATAGGATATGCTGCGTTTTGTTCCTAGAGACACATCTGCACAGGGTCTGCAGACAACGATTTTACCCCTGTAAGTTTATGTGGAGCATTTGGGCTCCTTCCTTTCTAATCTTGTAGAAACTTTTTATAAACAATGTCCCCTGAGATGTCTGTGGTTGCCCTTGACTCCCTACAACCAGATACTACGTAGCTGACTTCAGGGTGGTCCTTGTGAATTATGTTTTGTTTGGGACCAGAAACGCTTATAAGGGAATGAAAACACTTGCAGTGCTAGGAGAAAGTGTAGTCTTAACACCGCAGCTTTATAAAAGATCAGTGCAAAGTTCCCATGTCCTAAACTGCAGAATGGGAAAGTCTCAAGACTGCTCTTCACCATTGTAGAGTTTTAAGGTTTGCCGCGTGAGGTTGGCTTTCTCTTTGGCCCCTTAAATTCCCTCAGTCATGCTCGCGTGCTTTCTTTCAGTACTGCCAAATGAGAGAAGCTTTCAGTGTGCTGCTAAAAGCAATAATTTGGATCTCATGGAGAAGCTGTTTGACATGAAGGTTAACATTAATGCCGTGGACCATGTAAGTAGAAGTCATAATATGACAAGTGGCTGCTGAAGTGGTGGCTGGGGGTTATACAGGTCAAATGAACGCATAATATGAAGAAAATGGATTGGGCTGGTGGAAGTGAGGGAGGTCTTCGTTGGTAAACTCAGGGGTGTTTAAAGGTGGAACCAGGCAGTGGCATAGGTTCAGATTGTTCCGTTTGTCCTACCACAGGGAATGTGTAGAAGTCTTCACGCACGTGCAAGCCTGAGGGTGGCACGTGCTGGCTGTCAGGGTCGGGCCCAGCTCCCGCCTGCGTCAGAGTGTCGGGAGAACTTCCCACCCAGCCTGGGACACAGAATGTAGTTCATTTCATGCTGGGTGTGCTTTTCCCCCCCAAGGATGCCCTTTGTGGTTGAGTTCTTCCAAATTTGAGATCCAGAGGAAAAACGTGACTTTTTTATCTTACTGCTTTTGAAGTAGAGTGTATCTGCATATTGGACCCTAGGCCTTTTCTGGAACCTGCTCTTAGCTGCTTGTTCTTCAAATGTCTGGTCACGAGGGACGGGTCCGCTGAGAGAAATATGGATGTCTTGTTGCTCGGTCTTGTGGAATTTCCCCACAGCCATTCAAGTCAGGGCTTATCCAAGTGAGTTAAAGGGGCTGGGTCTATTACTTAGGACAGTTTATGTGGTTCGAGGTGGGCGTGGCAGAGGTGGGTTTACTGTGATCCTAAGTGAAGCACACACTTCAGGCCACTTCTGTGGCACTGGGGGACAGGGCTAGGGCGGCATTTGCCATGTGTCCCATGGTCCCATGATGGTACAATTTGCAAAAGTAAGAAATTTTGACAGCACTCAGTTAAGGTTGCTGATGCTGGCCTTAGAGAAGCCTCCCCAAATTGCCTAGACTTCCAGTTCCACAAGCCCTAGTCCGTCGCAGGCGGTGGGGGTCAGAGAAACTGAAGTTGCAGGGTCTGAAATATATGATTGCAGCAGCGGAATGTTTTGGATTTGTGTGTGCATGGGTGAGGGAGGTTGTGTTTGCTTGTGTGGTCATGTGTGGGAATTTGTGTGTGTGTGCATATCATGTGCATGACTGTATGTGTATATGATGTTTTATGGGTGTGGTATTCGTGTTTCATAGACAGCCTAGAGAGGAGAATGACAACAAAATTTTGCTGCTCAACAATTTTAGGACCTCCCTGTCCCCCTCAAAAAAGGAAAGGAAGAGAGGGAAGGAAAGAAAAGCCTACTGAAGGGTGATTTCTACATAGTTTCAAAAAGTATAGGATTTTAAAAATATGAGTATAGATCTCAAGATTATGATGGTCATGGAGATTAATTATTGAATAATATAAGTGAAGCTATAATAATTTTTCCAAGTAGCAGGAAGTAGATTCTCAATATACTTTGAAACAATTAAAAAATTTTCACCCACAATTTTCTGATATTTTGAACCATATTTTTATATTAAAGCAGTTGGAAAGAGTACAGTCTCAGATACTTGAACTTACAGTAAGCGTGGCAAGTTATTATAAACTCCTGATAAATAGTTATGCTTTCTAATGATGTCTGTTTTAGTCTTGTTTACCGCAAGTTGTTGACATGGCTACTTGCAAAATGCCTTCAATCTGTGATGGTAGACATGACAACAATGCAAGTGATTTTACTGAATAATCTGGGATGCTATTTTGAGTTGCATCCTTATTCACAAAGAAAGTTAACAGGGGAGCTTTTAAATCCAGATTTGACATACTGAGGCAAAGCTCTAGATTGCAATGTAAAAATAACTCATGTTTTGTCACACTTAGTTTATCACTGGTTTAGGACATCAAATGTTTAAACCATTCTCATATTTTTGTAATACATTATTTATGTAAAACAGAACATTAAATCCATGCCCAGGTATCTTTGGGAGAAAGAATAGTGCCTAGAATATGGGAAATATGGCACATGTATTACTTACAAACGAAACACATAGGCTATCTTGGGAGAGCCCAGGAGCAGTATGTTGGGTTTCCTTTGAAGGAAAAGATGCAGCTTCATAGCTTGCTTTGTTTCTTTGTTTGTTTCTTTTTCTTTCAGAAGCAACTCATTTGTTTGTTTCAGTAACATTTATGGCCCAAAAAATTACAGAAGAAAGACCATGAAAAATTATTGTTGTGCATTAGCAATATCTTCTGTGTAGAAAAATGTACCGCCATTAATGATTGCAAGTGGGGAAAATAAAACTTTTACTCTCTAAGTGAAATCTATTATATAGCTACAATGACAGGTTATGCAGTAGGTTTCATCTAGAGGTATATTCCCCAGTGAATTGCCAAATTCCCTGATGTTATCTGATAATTGATGAAGGCAGGATTCTGCTGGACACAGTTCTCCCTACTTTCAAAGGCAAATGCAAAGAGTAGAGCTAAATAATCAAAATATGAACAGGTGATAGAAAATTATGCTTATTCAAGAAATAGAAACCTAAACATGATAAATAGTGATTAGATGACTGGCGGAGTTTATCATACAAAACAAAATTGTGTTTCCTCAGCTGAACCGCACAGCCTTGCATTTTGCAGTGGGAGCAAATCATTTATCTGCAGTGGATTTCTTGCTTTGTCACAAGGCCAGGGTGGATGTTGCTGATAAGGTAAGTCATCTTCATTTGGTAGGACTGGTTGGAGCAGAACCAATAAAAGTCTTACAGCTAAGAAGGGAAAACTTGAGTCACTTCAGATTTTTTACATGCACACAAAATCTGTCTGTTGGCAGTTTTCATTATGGAAAGGTCTATTTAGAAAACATACCTATTATGTATTCTCTGTATTTGGTAACTAAATTATTTACCCATTACCTACAGCATTTGGGCTCCACTTATTTTCCATTATAGACCTTATGGCTAGCAGCACACATTCGTAAACTGTTGTTCAGAGTGTACTATGTGATGTGGAAGACAGAAGCTAATCGGCACTAGGAACATTAAATCTTGACTTTTCCTTGTGAACTCTGAGCTCACCCTTGTGAGAACAGTATTATAATACCCAATTTACAGATAAGGAGACTGAGACACAGAGCAGTCAAGTATCTTCCCCAAGAAATTTTATTTAAGAGGCGTTAGAGCTGGGATTTGAATCTAGCTTGTCTAATTCCGGAGACAGTGCTCAATTAGAATTAAGAATGAGTGCAATGATTTGTCTGCCTAGAGATCAGAATCTACCCTGAGAATCTTCTGCCTACGTTTCCCACCTTCTCTTACCACTGTAGGTATGGCAAAACGAAATCACTTGGGCTGGGGATTCCCAACACTTTGCTTATCAACTCCAACTGCAGAAGAAGATGGCGGCCTGGGTCCTAGGCTCTTGGTTCTCAATTAATCCAGTGGATCATGGTTCTTAAGTTATTCAGAAGAGTCTCACAGGGAATCTTATGTTTTCTCTCTGGACTCTGACTTTCTGAAGGATAAAGTTCAGCTTTGCTTTACCTTCACAGCTCACAGTTGCCAGGCTTTAGTGTCTGCTTAGTCGATGTGTGGGAGGTGCCTGAATGGGGTCGGCTCCTTCCAACTGGTCACTTGCTGGTCAGCACAGACATAGCACCGACTTGGTCATGGTGAGAGGCTGTCTTTGTTTCTTCAGTACAGCATGTCCCCCTTTGTCCTTTTTTTCTCTGTATTACTAGGCAAGTAGATTGAAAGATATGTAACAGAAGCAGAATGAAGTATTCCTTTTTAAAAATTGGCACCAAACATGTCAACTTGGAGTACATTTAACTGTATTAATGTGTGTGGCACTTGAGAAATATGTCCTTTAGGTCTGGAAATTGTTATGTGATTGTTTTGCAATATTAACCTGCAAAAGATGCTTTGATAACAGACCCAATTAACTAAGAGTGTACTCTTACTTAGATATTGAAAACCTATTACAAATCTTTTTATTTTACTATAATTTTTAAATTAACATACTGTATAATAAAGTTTTTTTTGGTTCTATGACTTCTATGAGTTTTAACATATGTCTACATTCATATAAGCAGTGCCATAATCAAGATACAGAACAGTTCTATCACCCAGAAAATTCCTTCATACTACCTCTTTCCAGTCAAATCCCTCCCCCTACTCTCTTCTGGCAGCCACTGATCTGTTCCCCAACTCCATAGTTCAGCCTCTTCGAGAATGACAATTAAATGATATTATACTATATGTAACCTTTTGAGACTGGCTTCTTTCACATAGCCAAGTGCCTCTAAAGTTCATCTCTGTTGTTTCACGTATCAGTAATTCCTGCCTTTTTATTGCTGAGTAATAGTTCATTGTGTGTTTTTACTACAGCTTGTTTATCCACTCACCAGTTGAAGAACATTTGCATTGTTTCCAATTTTCAGCTATTACAAATAAAGCCACTGTAAATATTCATGCACAAGTATTTATTTTTATTTCTCTAGGGTAAGTACTTGGGAATACAATTATTAGGTCATATGGTAAGTGTATCTATAACTTTACAAGAAATTGCCTGACCGTTCTCTAGAATGACTGTGCCTCTTGCATCCCCCCAGGGGTGTAGGAGCATTCCACATCCCTACCTACTTGGTATTGTCAGGTTTTTAAAATTTTAGCCATCCTTTAGGATGCTGTGTATTACCATCTCATTGTGGTTTTAATTTGCATTTCCCTAATAGCTAATGATATCTAGCATCTTTTCATGTATTAGTTGTCATTTGTATTTCTTCTTTGGTAAAGAGTCTGTTTAAATATTTTGCCCATTTAAAAAATTGGATTGTTTATTTTCTTATTGTTGAGTTTTGAGAGTTCCTTCTCAATACATCCTTCGTCAAATATGTAATTTGATAATATTTTCTTATAGTCTGTAGCTTGTCTTTTTCGTGTGTTTCACAGAGAAAAAGTTTTAGTTTTGGTTAAATACAAATGACCTATTTTTTAGAATTTATTAGCTACTGGTATCATATCTAAGAATGGTTTTCCTAACTTAAGGTCACAACTTTCTCTTATTTTCTTCCAAAAGTTTTATAGTTGTGTTTTACATTTAGATCTATGAACATTGTGAATTAATTTTAGTAAAAGGTATGAGGAATAGGTCGAGGTTCTTTTTTTTTTTTTTGCATATGTGCAACCAGTTTTGCAATACCATTTGACACCATTGTCATTTCAGTTTTCAGTCTCTGCAGGGCTCTTTGCATCTGACCCACAAGTCCGGCATCCAGTGACCGGTCCGAGAGACCTGTGCCGTGGCTGACCGTATAGCTCCATTCCCAAAGCCTTTGTTATGTTGTTTGGGGTCAGATTCGTGCATGGCTCACGGGTGGGCCCAGGAGTGAATACTCGATGTTATGAGATCCCTTCCTGAGCCCCTCCTCTCCAAGACCATCTTCCCTCCCCCAGCTCCTGACCCCTTCCACTTGCCTGGTCCTCTGGCTAGGTAGCTGAGGAGGCAGTCTTCCAATTCTGCCGTGCACCTGCCACAGTTAGGTTTTCCCAAATTAGGGCCAAGCAGTGGAGGGTAGAGAGAGCAGGGGAAAACAGGGACCTCTCCTGCCCCGCTTGTCTGATCACACTTCCTCTGGTTGGAGAAGATTGCCTTCTTTCTGAACTGTAGGTGCTTGACTCGTGACGGACATCCCTGCCACTGTGAGGTGCCGCTTTGGTAGTGGACTTGTCTGGGGGCAGGAAGAGGAAAAATGAAAGTATTTCCCCTTCTTGTCTGTCCTACTGGTGCTCCTTCTGGTTCTTAGAGCAGAAAGAGAGGGTTTCCCTTGGAGCTCTTTCTGACATGCCCAGGGCATGGTTCTGAGCTGGAAGATATGGAAGGTCAAACCAAACCAGGAAAATCACCGCAGGATCATTCGGACTTTGAGTTCTTGTTTCTTTCCCCACTCCACGTTTTACTTTTTAGCTGCTTCATGCATTCTGTTTAGAGATTTTAGTTGCCTTTGATGGGAGAGTCAGGGTGGAGTGTGCTTACTCCATTATTAACATTACACATAATCCAAAAATCTTTATTATGCTACAAAGTAAAAATCCTGTGATAAATACCTATATACCCATTGCCTGGATTGAACACCATATTTTCTTTTAAACAACATACTGTGCATCGCCATGTTTCTGATATGTACACACAGTACTGGTTTATGGCACAGTGTAAGCCAGCTGTTCCCCAAATGATGGAGAGATATTTTACTGTGTTCTCTCTGAGGCTTTTCCAAAACATATATTTATTTTTTTTTACCCTGTATCTGGAGTATGAGTGTGACTAACATCAGCCTCTCTTAATTTTGCCTCATAAAATTGAAATGCTGTCAATTCATTATATCAGAAATACAGTAATTCCTGATGTAGCTCTGTTTCCAGCCTTGAAAGCTTTGGTAAGTTAAATATTTTTATCACTAGTGTAGTTATTCACAGTGTCAATAGTGCATACATAATAAAATGGTGATTATAATTCACGCAATGCCATGTTTGGTCAGATCCGTCAGCTGCTTTGGGTGACGAGCTTGAGCTTGACTTGGCAGGATAAACCAGAGTGGCAGGTCTGGTCCTGCAAATTCCACACCTGTTTGCAAAAACCAACAATTGGACCCCTCACCATCAACACTTACTGAGTGCCTTTTGTGGATTAGTCCCAATGCCAAATACTGAGACTCAGGTAAATTCTTCTCCTCAGTGTGGTCCTGGAAGCAGAATCTTTGGTCCCACCCAGACCTTCTGAAATCGGAATCTGCAGTTCCAACTGAGCCCCAGGTGATTGTGTTTGAGAAGCACCAGTATGAGCTGTAGACTCTGTCTCTGGTAAAGGGCCTGCAGTCTCTCTGGGAGCAAGGACAGAAACTTTAGGTTGATCTTGAGTCCTAGGAAGAGGCAAGTTAGATAAATCGAGACTCTTGCTCCAGATGTGAGCAGAGTGGCAGGGGGGAGAGCAGGTGCTGAGAGGATTCTTACCTCCAGGGAGCTCCCCGACTGAAGGTGTACCCCAAGGAAGTTATTGACCAGCCTGGGTGTGGGGACAGATCGTCAGTGCCCTTGGGGTATTTCATACGTCACAGAACAAGGTGTGCACCTGTGAGCCTCATCCATGACACCTGCTCCTAAACAGGCTCGGCCATGCCAGGCTCTTATCAGAAGACACTTGTGAAGGCTCTTTTGGGGAATTTATATCTGTGAGGAGCGGCTCATCGCCTCTGAGTGAGGATGGCTGCGCTCTGAATTTGTGGTTTCAGAAACTCAAGTTGTTTGCAACTTGAATGTCTGGCTTTTGGATTTTTTTTTCCAAGAAAGAATATATTTGTATCACATAAACAAACCAAAAGGTATCACATAAGAAAAAAATGTAACAGTTTATGTAACTAACATTGGAGCATGCTCTTACATCTAAAACAAAAATAAAAAGGTAATATTGGTAATATATATATTACCAAGTGTGCATTAAAGAATTCTCTAATATAAAACCTTTCAAGTGTGGAGAATACTTTTTCAAGATACAGAAAACAATTGTTAAGCTAGGCGCACCCACAATTCCTATAAAAACATGCTTGTGAAGATAAAATTCATCTGAGTGCTCAATTCTCAGATGTGCAAAAGCTACAAAATAGTTAGTTCATCGCTGGAAACTGCCTCGTTTTTTGCACTGAGTTCCAACACTGGTATGAATTCTGAATTACACAATTAATGTAGATTGCATCTATTTAATATGAATACTTAAAATAGCAATTTATTTGTAGAAAAATCACTTCCTTATGTCCTTTAAGAAAAGGCACTATATTTAGAAAATAGTGATTACAACAAATTGTGCTTTGGAAGATCTGAAACTCTAAATCAATGTGCTTCACCAATCATAAGTAGATCTAAAAAACCATAACTGAAAAGCAGACAAATATTAAAAGTGGATAAATTTAATGATTATAAAATTGGTTTATTGTAAAAGCAATTCAAGAATACCCAGTTTAAGTTTTATCCCAATGCTACGCAATACAACCAAGAAGCAGTTAGACACTTTTACATTAAGAACAAGGACATAAAACAAGAAAGACCACATCAAGGCTGTGATTCAAACGTAAAAAGAGAACAGTACTCTTGGGGTCTCCTTCAGGTCAGTACAGAGGGTATGTGCTAAGACCAAAGCACTGTGTCAGGTACCACAGTGTTGCTACAGCATTGAGGTGGCTTTGGGATTTTATAATTAGTGTTTGAAAATTTATTTTTTGCTTATATATTTTTAAATTTTTAAATGATAAACAACAGCAAACATACATTCTTGACATACAAACATTCTTGACATCATTACGATCAGCGACTCCAATATCATCAGATAGTTGTGTGTTCATCACCATGATCATTTTTTGAACGTTTGCATCTCTCCAGCATAGGAAAGAAAATAGAAAAAACTCATACATGCCATACCCCTTACCACTCCCTCTCACTGACCACTAGCATTTCAATCTGCTCAATTTATTTTAACCTTTGCTCCCCCTATATTTGTTTATTTCTTATCCATGAAAATATTATCCATAGGTAAAAGGAGCATCAGACACAAGGTTTTCATGTTTTAAATGCTGGCTTCTTTGAAATAAAGAATGACCTTTTAGGGAAGAATGGAGTGCCTATCAGTTCCATTTCTTTCTTTTTCTTCTTTACCATTCTGTGTTTTCTTTTTACTGTAGCAACATATACGCAGAATAAAATTTTCCATTCTAACCCCTTTCAAATATACAAATCAGTGGTGTTAATTACATTCGCAAATTGTGCTGCCGTCAATACCTCCCATTCCCAAGTTTCCTATCCCCCCATCAGAAAGTCCGCCCCCACTAAGCACTAGCACCACATTCTCCACCTGCACCCCTGCCCCTATTAACCTGCATTCTAATTTGTGACTCTGCTTTGAATAACCTAAGTATTTTATATGTGAGTTCATGCAGATTTGCCCTTTTGGTCCATCTTATTTCCCTCAATGTGATGTCTTCAAGGCTCACCCATGCTGTGCATGTTTCATGACTTCCTTTTTGTGGCTGAATAATATCTCGGTGCATGCATGTGCCACATTTTGCTCATCTGTTCATCTGTTGATGGACATTTATGTTGCTTCCATCTTTGGGCAATTGTGACTAATGCTGCTATGGACATTGGTGTGCAAATATCTGTTCAAGTCCCTGCCTTCAAATTTTTGAGTGTATACTTAGTAGTTAGACTGCTGCATCATATGGTCACTGTATACTTAACTTGCTAAGGAAACACCAAATTGTTTTCCACAGTGGCAGCCCAATTTTGTATTCCTACCAATAACACACAAGGGTTCCTATTTCTCCACAACCTCATCAATGTTATTTTCTTTCTTTTCTTTTTTTTTTTTAATAACAGCATTCTCATGGGTGTGAAGTACCATCTCATTGTGCTTTGATTTGCACTTCCCTAGTGACTAATGATGTTGGGCATCTTTTCATATGCTTATTGCCTGTTTGCATATTTTCCTTGGAAAAATGTCTATTCAAGTCTTTTGCTCTTCTTTTTAGGTGAGTTGTTTGCCTGTTTTGTTCTTGAGTTGTAGCAGTTCTTTATATATTCTGGATATTAAACCATGATCAGATATATGGTTTCCAAATATTTTCTCACATTCTGTAGGTTGTGTTTTCACTTTTCTGATAAAGTTCTTTGCACGAAAGTTTTAAATTTTGCTGAAGCCCCATTTTTCTATTTCTTCTTTTTTTGGTTGTGCTTTTGGTATAAAGTCTAAGAATCCACTGCCTAATACAAATTTTTGAAGAGCTTTTCCTGTGTTTTATTCTAGGAGTTTTATAGTTTTAGTTGTTGTACTTAGGTATTTGATCCATTTTGAGTTAATTTTTGAATATGGTGTGAGGAGGGGTCCACCTTCATTCTTTTGCATGGTGGTTTCCCATTTGTTGAAGAGACTGTGCTTTCTCTATTGGCACTCCTGTCAAAAATCAATTGACCTTAGAGGTGAGGTTTTATTTCTGAGCTTTCAGTTTGATTCCATTTGTCTATATGTCTGTCCACACTGTTTTGATTACTGTAGCTTTGTAATAAATTTTAAAATCAGAAAGTTTAAAGTCCTCTAACATTCCTTTTTCAGATGTTTTTGGCTATGTAGGGCCCGTGGTGGTTTGAAGCTGTTATGTGTCCCAGAAAATCGTGTTCTTAAATGCCGTCCATTCCAGTGGGTGCAGACCTGTTGTAGACAGGACCTTCTGATTAGGTTATTTCAATTGAGATGTGACCGACCCCATTCAAGGTAGGTCTTAATCCTCTTACTGGAGTCCTTTATAAGAGGATAAGAGACTCAGAAGCTAAGAGATGAAATTAAAAGAAGTTTAGAGAGAAAAACTCCAGAGAAGCTGAGAGAAGGACACATCCACAGAAGCTGAGAGAGGGAGACATGAAGCCAGGACTGGAAGCAACAACCTGGGAGAGAAGGACAAGCAGGCATCACCATGTGCCCTGCCATCTGGCAGTGGGGCCCAAGCTTGCTGGTAATCAGTCTTCAGAGAAGGGATCATCCTGTTGACGCCTTAACTGGACATTTTGACCACCTTAGAACTGTACATTTTTTTGAGGGGGTCTTAAATAAATCATTTTTATTAAGATACTCATTTATTTGTCATAAAAAATGCAGTATACAAGATATCTTGCATTTGCATACATATAAATAAAATAAGTTTCTCTAACAGTCACTATTTTTAAGCATATTAATTTTCTCATTTTCTTATGTTCTATAATCTCTCTTATCTCCCATATCCTTTATTTTAATTCATCCATCCATCCATCCCTACTATAGGCAGTGACCATGCAAATGACTAAGATAACAAAGACACATGGAAAGTCCATCTACCTCTCCATTGCCTCTTTTTTTATTTTTTTAAATTTTGTAACAAATAAACATTTTTTGCTTTAGTCTCACACATAAGGTGACATTTTAAAATATTAGTTCCCATCTATTTTCAGCACCCTACAATAATGACATTCCTTTAGAACTGTACGTTTTTAAGCTAATAAATCCCTACTGTTAAAAGCTGGTCTTTTTCTGGTATACTGCATTTCATCAGCTTTGCCAAACCAAAACAGGACCCCTTACCTTTCCATCTGAATTTGATGATTGGCTTTTCCATTTTTGCCAAGAATGCTGTTAGAATTTTGATTGGTATTGCATAGAGTCTGTAAATTGCTTTCAGTAGAATTGATAGAAATAACTTAATTATAGTTATTTTTTCCAATCCATGAACATAGGACAGCCTCCCATTTATTTAGGTTTTCTTTAATTTCTTTCAGCAACATTTGGTAGTTTTCTGTCAACATATCTTTTACATCCTTGTTTAAATGTCTTCTTAGATATTTTATTCTTTTAGGTTTATTGTAAATGGAATTTTTTCTTGATTTCCTTTTCAGATTTTTTATTGCTAGTGGATAGACGCATCATTGATTTTTATGTTTTTCTCTTGGATCTGCCACATTGCTGAATTAGTTTGTTGGATGTAGTAGCTTTGTTGTAGATTTCTCTAGATTTAGCATCTATCAGTTATATGCGAAGCCAGATTTAGTACTATTGAAAATGGAGGATTCATGTAGGGAAACCTAATTGAAGGGGTGGCAGTGTGCTTAGGGGATATTTTTGATGAACTTCAACTAGTTGGTTATTTCTTCTAATTAGTTATTTCTTCAAAACACCACACTTCACTGTCCTCTGGGAAGAAGAGTGCAGAAGAGTTTTCGTTATACTGGGATTGTAAATATGTAAATAGACTAAATCACCTGTAGTATGACAGTTGAACTGTAAAAGTGATAGAGTTTGTACTTCTAGGGCAGGGCTTCTCCATAGCAATACTATCAACATTTTGGGCCAGATCGTTTTTGGAAAGGAGAGATGGACTGTCTTGTGCATTGCAGAGTGATTGACCATTAGCAGCATCCCTGGCCTCTCCCATTAAGTGTCAATTTCATCTCCCAGTCAGGACAACAAATATTTCCATTTGCCTCATTTCCAAATGCCTCCCGGAAACTCTCAATTGAGTTGAGAGCTACCAATTTAGAGTATCCTTTAATAATCTAGAAGTTGCTGGTCTGCCTCTCTAAACCTGAACTCTACTGAGAGTAAAAGAATACATTAATTCAATTTCTGGGTCTGACAAAATAAATCCAAAATCTGCTGTATGTTGGAAATGGTTTATTTGTGTAATTTTCTTGACTTGTAAGAGTGGCTTCATATATTAGAGAAAGTCATCATCTGCCCTCTTTATTGAAGTTACCGTTTTAAAAATCGATCATTTGTTTATTGGCTTTATGATCTACCTCTCATTTTGTGACTTCTGGGTTAAGATGCTCTACATTTTGGTCTAGATTTTCTTCTAATGTATGTATTAGATTTTCTTCAAATGCATTTGTGTTATTTGTGTGCTAATATTAAATGTTCTCTCTATTCCTTAATTGTCAACAGTCTAGAATTAGCTTCGCCTGTGCGGACTGAGATAGCACACGGTGGCTAATTCGAGCGTTGTCTTCTTCTCTCTTCTTGGGGAAGCACGGCTTGACGGTAATTCACCTCGCAGCCTGGGCTGGGAGCCTCGAGATCGTGCTCATGCTGGTGAAAGCTGGAGCGGACCAGAGGGCCAAGGATCAGGTAGCTATGTGGGTTACAGCTGCGTAGAAGCTCCGCTCCCCGGCACAGGGTGCCGGGTGTGGACAGGTTCCGAGGACGCCGTGTAAGTACCCCCCCCCCCAACCCCCGTTTCTCTGCAGAGTGGAATGAACGCCCTCCACTTCGCAGCTCAGAACAATAGTGTGCAAGTCACCGAGTACCTCATTCAAGATTTGCACCTGCAGGGCCTGGACCAGCCTGATGAGGTGCGTGTAGAGAGGTGGGACGTGTAGAGAAGTGGGACGTGCAGAGAGGGAGGACGGGACGTCCCCAGGCCCCACGGAGCTCCGCTTCCCGTCCGCCTTGTGGAGCTGCGGAAGCGGCCGGCCCGTGCAGCCTGGGTCCTGGTGTCACACCCTCCCTCCGCGCGGCCTACCACGGGGCAGAAGAGAAGTGTGGTGGGCGGTGGCCCTGGCCCCTGCGTGGCGGGGAGGTTGCAGGTACTGATGAAGCAGCCAGGATCTTTCCTTTCTTGTTCCTCATCCAGGCAGGGATGTGGACAGACCCCTTTCCTTTCGTCATTTAGATTGGATGCCTGAATCTTACCCTGTTATGCCTGGCCTTTTAGAATATATTTGACCCAAAGCGACGCAGTAACTAGCCATGCAATATAACGCAGTTTCATGGCATTTGTCTAGATTCTTTTCTTTTCATAAGAACATATAATAATAATACCAGTCATCATTTACTGAGTGTTAATCAATGTGCTAGATACAGAGAAAAACTGCTTGCATTCATTATTTTAATGAGGGGTCTGTGCCTGACCCATCCAAATGCTCAACAGATTATTGTGGAATGAAATATCTCATTGACCCCACGGTAATCCTACAAGATAGGGTGTTGCCCTTCGTGAGGGAGGAGGAAAATGAGACTTGGAAAAGCTCAGTACCTGCTCCATGGCCTCATAAGTAGAAGGTGGCAGAGGCAAGACTTGATCCAGGTCTGGCCCATTCCAGTCTCCTTGCTGTTCTGTCTTCCTTGTCAGATGGCGGTGGGCTTTCCAATGGGCTAGGGACTGGTTTTTTTTTGCTGTTCCTAAAACATCTCCCCATAGGCCTTTTCACAGAGCATATCTTTTGTGGCATTGGAATTTTGATTCCTTAGCAGTGGGATGTATTTCATGAATGGGACCTAAACTTCACTGTGCCATCAGAGCATTAATTTCCTTAAAAGTTTCTCTAGAAATTGATCATTAATGTTCACTTCGTTTCACTTCTTTTAACAAAAAAGAGATTTTCCTGGCCATTCTAAAAAGAAAACCCATACACACAAAATAAAAAAAAAACTATTTCTTCAAAACAGGTCTATGAGTTTCTTTTACTTCCTCTGCAATGACTAAATAACTACACATTTATAGCTTAATGAGGTTTGGGCAGGGCCACCATGTAACTACTAAGCAAATTCCTCAGTTGCTGAGAGCTCGGTTTCCCCATCTGTAAAATGGAAATAAAAAAGCCTAACTCATGGTAGCACCAAGGCGTGGCTGGGGAGGTGGTTCCTTGTCTCCTATGTAATTTCTCATCAGCACATCCCTATTCTTTGATACAGACTGTTGATGTTTCCTCAGTGTTACGTAAAGGTCTGTGCACAGGAACACCCTGGTGAGCCGTTCTGCTACCCAATTCTAATCAGATGCCACCCCTAAGCTATTTCTATGGAGAAATACTGAAATAGCCACTATTGGAATCCATAAATGAGATAATGACTATGGAGTATTTAGCAAAAAGCCAGCCAAAATGTAACGGCTCAGTATGGAATTTCTTATGGTAGTTATTATAATAATAAAATAGACTATCTGACTTCTTCAAACTGATAATCATAATCAAACACTGTTTTGTGTCAGAACGAGGAAGCTGGATTATTTCCAGCTTGATTTGTGCAAAGGAAGGATGCAACCTGTAAATGAAATTTGCTCAGTTTGATTCATCAGGTATTTGTTAAGAACCGATTACATATGAGACGCACTGTTATTTGCATTTCATTGGTCTCTGATTGCACTCAGTGGAGCCAGCAGGGGGTGGGGAAGCTCACACTAGCTGAAGGGATACAAAGGTCAAAGCATGGCTACAGGGAGCCATCCCCACTTCTCGAGCTTGGGTGGGGCCAGCAGCCTTCCTGTCCATCTCTTTTTGGCTGGCGTTGGGTCTGTCCCATCCCAACCTTATTCCTCTGTCTTCTCCTCTGACTCTGGAAGCAGGACCATCTGTCTAGCCAAAAGATCCTTAAAATGAAGGCAGAATTAAGGCAGGTTAAGAGACACATGAGGAAGAGGAATGAACAAAACACGGGGTCTCTCTTGGTCATCCAGAGAGGAGGGCCTCTGACTCCAGTTTTAGACCCATAAGGGAATGATGGGTTGATCAGTGATTAAAAGCAAAGATCTTTTCCTAAGATCTGTGAGCTGTGGTCAAGTATGTTGGGAAAATGTAGTGGGAGCTTTAGATGACCTCAATGAAATGGACAAATTCCTAGAAACATACAAATTATTTATGCTAACTGAAGAAATAGCAGTTCTCAACAAACCACTTACTGGTAAACAGATTGAACCAGTAATCAAAACCCCCCCTACAAAGAAAAGTCCAGGACCAGATGGCTATACAGGAGAATTCTACCAAACATTGCAAGAAGACTTAACTCTAATTCTGCTCAAACTCTTCCAAAAACACTCCCTAATTCACTCTATAGGGCCAGTATCACCCTCATATCAAAGCCAGATAAAGATACCACAAGGAAAAAAAAACCTTATTGACCAATATCTCTTATGAATACAGATGTAAAAATCCTCAGCAAAATACTAGCAACTGAATCCATAGAAGATAAAAAGAATTACATACTGTGATCAAATGGGATTTATCCCATATATACAAGGGTTGTTCAATATAAAAAAATTAATGTAATATTCTAAATTAATAGAACAAATTTAAAAATCCACATGATCATCTCAATTGATGCAGATAAAGCATTTGACAAAATCCAGCACCCTTCCTTGATTAAAAAAAAAAAAGAAAACTCAGAACACTCGGAATAGAAGGAAACTTCCTCAGCATGACTGAGAGAATATAGGAAAAGCCCACAGCTAACATCCTACTTAGTGGTGAAAGACTGAAAGCTTTCCCTCTGAGATCAAGAACGAGAAAAGGATGCCCATATCACCACTGTTACTCAACATTGTAGTGGAAATTCTTACCAGAGAAAATAGGCAAGTAAAGAAAATAAAGGGCATCCAACCGGAAAGGAAAAAGCAAAACTTTCCCTATTTACAGATAACATGATCCTGTATACAGAAAATCCTGAAAAATCCACAAAAAGCTCCTAGAACTAATAAGTGAATTCAACAAAGTGACAGGATGTAGGATCCACACCCAAAAATCAATAGGGCTTCTATACGCAAGGAATGAAAAATCAAAAGAAGAAATCAAGAAAAAATTCCATTCACAATAGCAGCCAAAAGAATCAAATATCTATGAGTAAACCTAACCAAGAATGTAAAGGACTTGTACATAGAAAACTCTGTTTAAAAAAGTCAAAAAAGATCTAAATAAATGGAAGGATATTCTGTATTCATGGATTGGAAGAGTCAATATCAGTAAGATGTCACTTCTACCCAAATTGATTTACAGATTGAACACAATCCCAATAGAAAATTCAATAGTCTACTTTGCAGAAATTGATAAATCTATTATCAAATTTATTTGGAAGCACATTACAGAGCTCCAGAAATAGCATAGTACTGGCATAAAGATAGAAATATTGAATAATAGACTCAAATTGCGAGTTCAGAAGTAGACCCTTGTATCTATGACCAACTTTTTTTTTTTTTTGCGTGGCAGGCACCGGGAATCGAGCCCGGGTCTCCGGCATGGCAGGCGGGAACTCTGCCACGGAGCCACCGTGGCCCACCTGCCAGTTGATAGCCAATAAGGTTGCCAAGTCAGCTCGACTGGGACAGAACAGTCTCTTCAACAAATGGTGCTGGGAGAATTGGCTGTCCTATGCAAAAGAATGAAAGAGGACTCCTGTCTCACACCTTGTACAAAAATTAACTTAAAATGAATCAAAGACCCAAATATAAGAACCAGGACCATAAAACTGCTAGAAGGAAATATAGGGAAGTATCTTCAAGATCTGGTGTTAGTCAATGGTTTCTCAGACTTGACACCCAAAGCACAAGCAATTAAAGAGCAAGTAGATAAATGGGACTTCCTCAAAATGGAAAATCTTTGTATTTCAAAGGACTTTCTCAAGAAAATGACGAGACGCATTACTCATTGAAAGAAAATATTTGGAAACCACGTATCTGATAAGTGTCTAAAATCCAAAATGTATAAAGAAATCTTACAACTCCACAATGAAAAGACAAACAGCCTCATTTTTAAATGGGCAAAATACACAAATGCACCTTTCTCCAAAGAGAATATATAGATGGCTTAAGAGCCCATGAAAAGATGTTCCACTGCCCTAGCTATTGGGGAATGCACATCAAAACCACAATGAAATACCATCTCACACCTACTAGAATGGCCACTATTAAAGAGACAGAAAACTGCAAGTATTGGGAGGATTTAGAGAAATAGGAGCACTCATTCACTGCCGGTGGGAGAGTAAAATGGTGCAGCCACCGTGGAAGACAGCTTGGCGGCTCCTCAGAAAACTAAGTAGAGAATCGCCTTCAGGAATGAAGTCTTGATACACCCGACAGCATGGGTGAATCTTGAAGATACGATGTTGAGTGAAATAAGTCAGATGGAAAAGGAAAGATATCATATGATCTCACTGATTTAAAATAGGTAGAAAAAGCAAACACATACAGTCAGAATCTAGGATGAAGGTTATCAGAGGTCGGGGTGGGAATAGGGAATGGGAGGTTAAGGCTTAAAATGTACGGGGTTTCTATTCAGAACAACAGGAATGTTCTGGTACCAGACAGTGGTGATGCTAGCACAGCACTGTGAATGTAATTACCAGTACTGAAATATATGCCTGATTTAAAGGGGAAATGTTAGATTGAAAATATAGTAACAGAATAAAATTTTTTTAAAAAGTCAATGGAACCATACACTACAGAAACAGTGAACCCTAAGTTAAAACATGGACTATAGTTAATAGCACAATGATAAAAATGTGCTTTCATCAGTTGTAACAAATGTTCCACACCAATGCCAAGATGTTGATGATAGGATGGTTTATGGGAATCCTATATTTTATGCAAGATTGTTTTGTAAACCCAAAACTTCTCTAATAAAGAATTTAAACATGTAGTTGGAACTGGAACCAGGAGCTCAGGGCCTGTGACTTCGTCCTGGAATTTTTCCATCTGCACCCGTTCAGAGGCATTGCGGAGTTCATGGATTGCGTTAGATGGAAAAGGCTGCTCCGCCTTCACAGCCACCGCCCTCTCACCTAGTTTCTTCTCAAGAAAGTGAGAACAGCTGCCCGTTCACCAGCCCAGGGTTAATAAAACCCTTCTCTCTGGCCTGGAGGGAACTCCGAAAGCTAACCAGGGATGCTTTATTGGAAGGGAGCTGTTCGTAATAAAGTGGATTAAACTGGACCTAAGAGGGTCTGGGTGGGGGTGGGCAAGGTAAGGGTGCTGGGGGCCTTCAGAGGTTTCTCTGGACGCCGTGGCCCCAGGGATCATTGGGGTCTCTCCAGGAGAGACTCAAGCAGCCAGGAGTAGTTATGGGTGGAGGAGTCTAGATAATTGACTCTACATGTAAACTTCCACCATGATCAAAAATAAGTGCTTACACCAAACTCTTTTGGGGGTGGGGTGGTTGAGGCACAGAATGCAGGTAGCTGGAGGGGGCGCCTGGGGAGGGCACGGATGGGTAGTCATAGCTGTTGGTGAAATGTTTGCAGAATTTAGTCATTTATACCAGAGCTGTGAACATACAAATGAAAAAAAAAATTATGGTGAACAAGTGCCGCCTCTAGGGTTTATTCACAGGCAAAACGTTTTAAGTTGGATTGCGTTGAACATGCAAAAGAAAGTATGCATTGAGTTAATAAAGGGAAAGAGAGGGACAGGAATTCTGGGCTCTCTATATATTAGGGAATAAGGAAAGCGACTGAGAGTGCTGGAACCCAGAAGCACGGGGGCTGTCTGAAGCCTGGCCTGGCTGTGACACTTGGCCCTGGCCCCCTGGCTGGACGGTCTTGCTGCCCTGCGAGGAAGGGGCAATCCGGGGAGGCTGCAGCGACAGAGGCCTGTTAGCACACAGTTGAAACGGACTGGGGTGGGAACATGCCGTCTTCATCTAGTTACAAGAAAAAAGAAAGATAGGAGAAACTATGTATTTTTAAAAACTAACGTAATTTTTAAATTCATGTTGTTACTTTGCCCAACAACATGTACTAAATATGGGAGAAAAGATTTATAATTCATGTTACTTTATACTTTCTGTGACCTCATCTTTCTTTATACTGTTTTGATTTGTTCATAAGATACAGGTTACCTTTAAATGGCTTCATTTTATGTGATTTGGCTTTTGCATTTTTCCCCTTGAGCATAACATTTTTAAAGGACATCCAAAGTTTAAAGTAAATACTTGTTTTATTGGAGAGAAAAGATGTTTTCCTATTTTTTTGTCATCTTTTTTCATAACTTCACATTTCTCATCAGACTAGGCTTTTCTTTTTCCTCTGCCACTTTCTTTAGCTGTGCAGAAATGGGAAGCTTTGTAGCAACCAAGAATAAAAGAGTCAGCTATTTTAAAGTTAAGTGGGTCCTTGATACCTCAAATAGGGCCTGGCCTCCAGCTGGGAAACATGCGCTCTTTCAGTCACAAGGGACAAAAATCCAGCTCAAACCCAGTTAAGAAGAAAAAAACATGCCATTTATTTACTCCTCACTAAGGAATGTGGGGTGCACTGGCTTCCGGCACGGCTGGACCAGGCTCTTTTTCTTCAGCTCTTGGCTTGCTGTGTTTGGGCATCAGCACAGGTGTGCTTTCCACATGGTAGGGAGGATGGCTGCCGGCAGCCTCAGTTTCTACCTTTGTGGATTTTGATCTTAAGGAAGAAGAGTCCTCCTCGTCAAATGCTCATATATAAGCCTTTGAAACAACTGTGTTTGGCCCTGCTTGGATGCTACGCCGGGTCCTGAACTAATCACCGCATGGCCATGTGATGGTTTTGAGTGGCAGGAGGCGAGGAGGTGCTGTCTGACACGTGCAGCACTGCCGGCTCGAGGATGGGGTTCTCCAGAGGAAAACCAAAGGCTGTTACTAGAAGAAAGGCCAACGCGGAGGCAGAAGCAGAAATGTCCACCCTAGGGCATGTCCCCTTCACGGATTATTTAGGATCTCTGTGGGTAAAGGACTAATGAAGCCCCTTTTCCTTCTGCATAAGAATTTAAACTTTGGTCAGCATTCTAGCTCTATGTCCCTGCAACCCAGAAAAAGAGTATCAGCTGTGTTGCAGATCAGCATTGCTTGTGATGAAAGCAGCTGCTAATTGATAAAAGGCATCTGGACTGAGGAACTGCACATGAACTGTGACACCTGAGGGAGAAGTGAGCCTTTGAGCCTCCCTGAGAGCAGTGACGCTGGCGGGGAGCTGGAAGCCATGCCCGCGGGGTCGTTACAAGGGAGATCTTTCTTCCTGGGGCCCACGAGCCCCTCGGCCGGTGGTCCCCCGGCCAGCCCGGCTGTGGACCTGGTCACATTGCGATTGAGCTGCCCACCCCCCAGGGCTGCTGGACGGCTGTGAGGTCCAGTGTGTGAGGAGTGGTGACGCGGACAAAGGTGGTCCATGTCCTCCGTTTCCTGAGTGCCGCGGTGCCCAGAGTGGCTGAGGATCGCTTTGTGATTCTGAGCGTTAAGTTGAGCCTAAAAGGACCCCCCGCTGAGCACAGCTGGGACACCGCATACTTCTGTGAGAGAGGGCCTTTCGGCAAGGAAGCTCTGCTTGTCAAAGCTGACAGAAGCTCAGCTCAAACTACTCTAAGGAGAGAGAGAGGAAAAAAGAGGCGTTTATTGATTTATTTAATTTAAAAAGCTCAAATGATGTCAGCAGGGAGCTTATCTCTTTTTCCACTTTTCCCCTCCAGATTTCCTTGTTGGCTTCACCCTTAGGCAGATTCTTCTTATCAGGTGCAAAGAGAACTACTGATAGCTTAGCAGATGACTGAGTAAAGATAGAATGTGCCAGAAAACATTCCGTGGTTGACTCTGAATGGCCTGGCTTGGCGTGTGACCATTCCCAAATCAAATGCTGTGGCCAGGGGGTGGGTGCCAGGAGACCCAGGAGCCTATAATTAGCCCCATCTATCTCCAGTACTCAATCACTGCATCACATTGTAATTGCTTGCTTATGTGTCCTTCTCACCTACTAGACTCCAAGCTCATTGCAGTTGGGGCAATGTATTTTCAACTTAGCTATTTTATTGCTTAGCATAATGCTGGGTGCATCCATAGGCGCTCGATTATTTTTTAATAAATTAATGGATAATTTAAAAGGATGTGTGACTGTTTCAGTTTGCTAAAACTGCCTGAATGCAATATACCAGAATTGGATTGGCTTTAAAAATAGGGATTTATTAACTTAAAATTTGCAGTTCTTAGGCCATGAAAATGTCCACCTCAAGGCATCAGCAGGATGATACCTGGACTCTGAAGACAGGGTGCTGGCATCCGGGACACTCTGTCAAACGGGAACGCACATGGCTGGCTTCTGCTTGTCCTTCTCTCCTGGGTTTCATTGCTTTCAGCTTCTCTCTCAGCTCTTCTGGGGCTTTTTCCATGAGCTTCTCTCTTGAATTTATCTCTCAACTTTTGTATATGTTTTATCCTCTTATAAAGAGCTCCTGCAAGAGCATTAAGACCCAGTTCACTTCTCAATTGAAATAACCTCATCACAAGGTCCCACCCACAAGAGGTCTACACCCACAAGAATGGATTCAAAGAACACGGCCTTTTCTGGGGTACACAATGGCTTCAGACTACCACAGTGACCAAATGTTTTAACCTAGTATATAATCAACATCGCATTCCCATTGCATGATCTGTGTGTATGGACATTTATTGTGACCATTGCAGATATTTCCAAAGAGTTGTTCATGGCTCGAGCTAGATTTTGCTCTTCACTTAGGTGCCTGACTTCTAAGCATGTTAACTGTAGCCCTAAACAGTTCCTATTTCTTCTCTTTGCCCCTTCTTAGTGATTTAAAGAAAATGAGGAAGACAGTCAAGCCTTCAGACTTTGAAGGTGTGGATATATACCACATTGGTAGAAAATCTGGCCAAGAATGAGAAGTTAGATGAATTTTTGGTGCCAATTTGTTTCTTCATTTGCCATATGTGTATGAATATAGATTCTGTAGAATGGATTCCTGTAGACATTTTGTTTGCGTGTGCCATGTATTATTTCAACTTTTTCCCTTCCTTTTTTCCTCGAGTTATTAGGCAATAGTGATCTGTTATCTTAAGTTAACAGTGTTAACTTAATGATCTTTTCATTGCCTATGTCAGTGAGAGATGAGATAAATCTCAGATTCCAGGACCTTCTTACAAGGAGGCTTGTTTCTTTTTTTTTTTCACATTTGTAGACATGTAATTATGTGTGCATTTATAGCCAATTTGGGAGTGCTTTCTGCTCTTTAATTGAAGAATATGTTCCTACTTCCATTTTGTCACCTTTTCCTCTTTTAAATACCTTGGGTTGAGAAATTAAATTTTCTATGATCCTTTCACTATACTTGACATTTTGGCTATTGCAAAATGTCTCCATTTACAACATGAAAAGTTGGCGAAATTACCATCATCTGAAAATTCTATATTTGAATTTCCTTTCTCCCCAAATCACATCTAAACACCACCCCCCCTTGAGCTATGTTTTCTGGATAATACCTCATTTCTCCACTCCCCTACCCTCAAGAGTTTCCCTGTTCATTCTTAGTGAACTCTGGAGATAAATATATGGGCAAGAAGGTCCGAAAAGAAGCAATTGAAAAATGTCCTGTCTGAACCCCATAAATATTAAGTCCTAGAGAATTTTTGTTTCAAACATTTTCATCAGTAAGGTAAGTGACTCAGACAGGGGCCTGGCGGATATAATGTCCCGGCCCACAGGGGTCTTTCCAGCCAAGAGACCAAAGAAAGCAGTAGGTACGGACTGAGACAGAAACTTGATTATAGGACTTCACTTACAGGAGCAAAGGAGGAAATTAATCAGGGAATCCGGCTGCTCGGAAGGCGGTTGATTCAGAGCTCAGGTGAAAGCACTTGGCGCTCAGGCAGGAATGGACAGGCCAGGCACAGGGGCCCGAGACAAAGACGTCCATTGAGTACGAGAACAAGGGTACAGCAGAGGGGGCTCCTGACACAGGGGTAGGGTTGATTCTGGTTTCTGCGCACAGGGGAAGGATTACAGGCTGCTTCGTAGATTCAGTAAGCATGAGAACATCCCCAGGACTTCAGGAAGGAGGTAGGGGATAGTTTAACATCCCACGCAGAGAAGGGTCTGGTCTGAACACGCCTCCACCCTCTGCACATCCCTCCTTCTGCAGGGAGCTCAGCTTAAACACCACCTGGTGCACTCATGCCAATGGCTGCGTGCTTTCAGGTGTTACAAATGGCTCGGCCCCTGGGTCCCCGCAAGTAGCTTCTTAATAAAGAGTTGAGTGAAAGAACAGTTGTGTAAATACAGATAGTTCATAAATGTCTGCATTGGAAGGGGATCTCATCGTCTGCTGTGACGTGGCACCCCCCTTCCGCCCCCATGAAAGTGACTCCGTGCTGACCTGGGGTTCCCCACAGTTTGGGGCAATAGCCCAGAACTGGATCTGGTTTGGGGTTCAGAAGATGGGGACAGAGTGGCATTACCGCTCCCTAAGAAGGGCCTGCACTGCTGTGACGTAGAGGCCACCGTGGCCCCCCCCACCCCCACCCACCTCGGACACAGGGAAGGTTTGCACAGTCATCCGACTGTTGGGTGAAAATGTGGACAGCCTTGTCGGATTGCCTGGCTTGTTCATAAAAGTGTAACGAATGCTGGAGGTTTGTGATTGATTTTCAGAGAGGAAGAAGGCCATTTCTCTTGGCGGCTGAGAGGGGCCATGTTGAAACAATAGAAAAACTTATCTCCCTTAATCTGCACACTTCAGAGAAGGACAAGGTGAGTTGGACTTTTATTCCTTCGCTGAAACAATAGAAAGGGGGTAATAATCAGTGTGGGGGAGTAACAGTTGGTGTGTAGACTTGGCGATGACCTCTCGTCATCAGTAGAGTTCCTGCAGTCGGAGAGAATCTTGCAGGGAGCTGTCCAGATTCCCCGTTGCAGCTCCATAAATATTTGGGAACTCAATAGACTGTGTGGATTTCTCCATTATCAACTCTAACACTCTCCGTGCCTCCTGTGATTGCAGCTGGAGACCCAGCTTCGCCTGGCTAGGGGAGGGAAAATGTCCAGATGGGCATCTACAGCTATCTGCACGTCTTTGAAGATATTCTTAGGATAAATTCCTACAAGCGGGTTTGTGGGTCAAAGGGTATAGCACATTTAAAAAGTTTTTAAAATACGGATTGCTGAAACAGCCCCCCGCCCCGAGACATTATTCAGTAGAATTACTTTCATTGCCTCTTTTTTTTTTGTAAGTAAATTAGTAGCAAAGGAGAACAAGGATCATGGATGGATTTTGATTACTGGTTCAAACAGCTAGATCTTTTCATTTAAAACTTTATAAGTTTTACATAACAGTGTGGGGAATGTGGCCACATGCAGGACCCCAGCTTTAGGCAAAATGCAACCATTCAGAAGCCTCATTGCAGTCCTGACTGTTAGAGGGTATGATCCCCAGCAAAAGAGATCCCACCTCAGTTGTGTTTGTTGCAGGAAGGAAACACGGCCCTGCACCTTGCTGCAAGACGTGGTCACAGTCCTGCTGTGCGGGTGCTGCTGACTCAGTGGCAAGAGGTGAATGAGACCAATGAGGTATGTGGAAATGCTCATTACAGGTTGGCACAATACTTAAAAGTGAAAGAGTCAGAGGGCTGGCTTTCCTGAAAGGAATGGGAAGGAGACAAAATATCCTACAGCAATTAATGTCTTAATCCCTTCATTTATTCACCCATTCATTTGAAGTATTTGTTTAATATGTATGTGGAGGATGCATTCTTTTTCTAGAAGCCTAAAGGGCATGCAAAAAAACAATATGTTGAGATAAATGAAATAATATAAACAATATATTAGTATATGCAATATGTTCTGGGAACGTAAAAGAAAATCTGTTTCAAAAATTACTGTCTTCACAGAGGAGATGGTATATTAGCTGGGTCTTGACGTTGGAGTGGCATTGGCCAGAGGGATTTAAAAGGGCACTAATGTATTTGAGGCCAAGAGAAGGGCCATATAAAGGAACTGAGACATGAAATGGCATGATGTGTCCTGGGATTGACAAGTTCAGGGTAGCAGAAATTGAAAAGGAGGAGACTGAGTCTGCCAAGACAGATGATGCTGGCAGGAGGAGCATCTGGGCTCTGACTAGTTGGCAGCAGAGAACTTGAAGCAGCAAAGAAGGATGGGAACCATCCTGAGTGTAGCTGGCTAACTCTGGCAGGAATCTGAAGAGTGGGTTGATGTCTGGAGGTGGGAGTCTCAGTGAAGAGACTGAAAATGGCTGAAGCCTCACACAGAGGCACTCACAGGCTTGGAATGAATGAAGTCACAGGAAGAGGCAGACTCTAGGACTTATGGCCAGGGGTTAGGGAAAAGGAAAACTTTCTGGCCCACAACTCTCTGGCTTGGACTACAGAGCTGTGGAGCACAGGGAAGGAGCAGGATGGAAGGTAATGAGAGTTTGGGTGACGTGGTGGTTTGGAGCTGTACGTACCAAGAAAAACATGTTTTAAATTTGATCCGTTCCTGTGGGTGAACACACGGTAAGGAGGACCTTTGATGAGGTACTTCAGTTAGGGTATGACCCATCTCAGTCACAATAGGTCTTAAACTACTGGAGTCCTTCGTAAATGGAATGAAATTGAGACAGAGGGAGAGAAAGCCAAAGGAAGCAAGAAGTTGAGATGGAGCCCAGAGGAGAAGGAGGAGGCCAGGAGAGGAGCCAAGGGTTACCAGCAGCCAGCCCCAGAAAGCCACTGTCTTCGGGGAGGAAGCATCACCTTGCTGATACCTTGATTTGGACATGTTCTTGGCCTCAAAACCATGAACAAATAAATTTCCATTGTTTAAGCCAAACCATTGGATGGTATTTTCTTGAGCAGCCGGGGACACTAGGACAGGTTGGGTACCAGGAGAGTGGGGTGCTGCTATTGCAAGCACCAAAAGTTGTGGAAACAGCTTTGTAACTGGATACTGGAGAGAAGGTGGAAGACTTGTGAGGCGCTTGATAGAAAAGGCCTAGACCCCTTTGTGAGGCGCTTGATAGAAAAGGCCTAGACCCCTTTGTGAGGCGCTTGATAGAAAAGGCCTAGACCCCTTTGTGAGGTGCTTGATAGAAAAGGCCTAGACCCCTTTGCAGAAACTCTGGGTAGAAACATGGATGCTGAAGACATGTCCAATGAGGCATGAGAAGGAAATGATGAATGTGCTATTTGAAACTGGAAGAAAGGCTGTCCTTATTTTAAAGTGCTAAAAACTGGGCAAAATGGAGCCTTTATTTGTTTATTTTTGTGTGTTCTTTCTTATGACCAACTGGCCCTATGATAATCAGGCTTCATGGGTTTAACTAACTTTAAGATACCAGGAATTTGACCTTTTTGAATGAAAGTTATGAATGATGTATTAGAAACTCAAAAAGGACATGAATACATAGGGTAACTCATAGGCCTGATTTCCCAAATCAGGAGAGAGAGGAAGTTCTGCAGTCACAGGATATGGTTAAAGTCTTAGTAGCGCGTGCTGCGTTCTGTCTTCATTTTACTCACTGGATGTGCACACTTGTGATTTCGTCCTCCTTTTAACTATTTCGAATCAGGGCATCTTGGGGAGAATTCATAAAGTCTGACAAACTGTAATTGCAGATTATGATAGGCTTCATTGTGCAAAATAAATCATACGAGGGTGGTATTCTCCTTTTGGATAAGGTCCATCCTCGTAGGCCAGACGTGGGCTTCCTGACACACAGATGCCAGCCCAGTGGGAGCCCATGTGAATGTGCCCTAGAGGAGTGGTCTCCCAACATTTTTGGTAGCAGACTTTTGTCAGTAAAGGAAGTTTGAGTATGTACCTGTCACATACATGTTTATAATTAAATTAATACATTATAAAACATATAGTCAGAAATATACATTATAAAGCTTGGGATAAAAAATAAAGGTGAATAGCAGTCCCTGTATTCTCCCCAGACCCAAGGAATTATCTCACATACATCTGATATACTTCCTTCCAGTTTTCTTTGTGTCCTATGCATATTTCTTTTTTAGTGACTGCCCAGTGCTTTAACAGTCTTTAGTCCTTGGACATTTGGTTTGTTTTAATTTAATTTATTATAAGAAATGCTGTCATGGAGCTCTTCATATATAAATCTTAGTCTGAATTTTTCATTATTTTTGTTGGGTATTGTTGTAGTTTCCTTGTGGCTAAAGCAAGTACCATGCAATGGGTTGGCCTAAACAATGGGAATTTTTTGGCTCATGGTTTTGAGGGTAGGAGAAGTCCAAATCAAGGTGTCACCAAGGCAATGCTTCCTTTCCAAAGACCGACGCTCCAGGGCTGGCTGCTGGTGACCCTTGGTCCTTGGCTTGCCTATCTCATGGCGGTCACATGGCGGCCTCTTCTGTGCTTTCCTCCTCTCCTGGGTTCTGTTGACTTTCAGTTTCTGGCTGCTCCTTTGTGGCTTTTTCTCTCTCTCTGTGATCTTCCTTATTAAAGTTTTCAGAAATAGGATTAAGGCCCATCCTGGGCCATACTTTACTTGAATTAACCTCATCAAAAGGTGCCATTATGAGGGATCCATGCCCACAGGAATAGAGTAAATCTAAGAACATTTTTTTCTCTGGGGTACATAGCTCCGGACCACCACAGTATATTATTAGAAGTAGGATTATGGCTCAAAGGTATGAATATTCTTTAGGCTCTTGATATGCTAAAGATGTGCACCTTTCCTTCCCATTTCTTGCAAATATTTTTCCCATTGGGGTTTGCCTGTTAGCATCTTTTTTCCTGAAAAAAAAAAAAAATGAGAAAGCTGGTTACAAGGAAAGGTTCCTTTGTAAAAAGATGGCTGTCTGAGGTAGCCAGACAGAGTGGCCAGGACACGCTGGGAGGGGCGCCTGTTCTGTGCTCCTGCGTCCTGGTTAACACAGCGTTCATATCTAATTAGTCACATGTAAACCTGTCCGGACTTATCCTAACACAGTTGTTAAACAGAACAGCATCCAAAGTGGGAAATGATTATAGGTGGGTAAGGGAATTCTACATTTTCCCCCCAAATTTTAGGAACGGGACTGCATGATGAAAGAGAAATACCCCCATAGCTACCGTGTGAGGCCAGTTCTTTCTCTCCCTCTATCTTTGCCCTAAACTAAACTCTCATTTTGTCCAACTAATGCTTATCATACTAAGTTTCAGGAAACTTAAATACTGAGATAGGGTATTACTTTTCTTTTTTAGAAACTGACATGCACAATTTTAAATCAGTTTTTAAATAATTAAAGCTATGCTTTAATATAAAAACTTGTTTTTATAATTCCGTATTTCCATGATTACCCTTCTTAGCAGTTGTTACTTCTGCACGGGCAGCATCTGTGTCTTTTTTGTCTTCCCTATTCCAATGCCTAGTAGTGCCTGACATACGACAGGTGTCTAATACATGCTTGCTAGAGAGGTTAACAGAGGTTCATGAATTGTAGTTGGAAACCGTAAAAGGTGGCAGCATAACAACAATTAAGAGCACAGGCCTTGAAGCCAAGCAGGCTGGAATTGAGTCTTAGTTTTGCCACTTTTCAATCTGTGGCTTAGTTTCTCTATCTGTAAAATGGGCATAATATTAATGCCTACCTCAGAGAGTTGTTGTGAGATTTATCTGCACCAAAGTGTATGGTTTTGTCAAAACAAACTTGGCACATAGTAAGTGATCAAATAATAGATATTGTAATGCATCAAAGGAAAAGCTCACTTTTCCATGTAATTTCATTTTGCATTTAATTTCATCTCATGGCTAGAATGCCATTGATTTTAACCTTTTTATTCTCTTTTGATAGAATGGAGAAACACCATTCCTTCTGGCTGTTGAAGGAGGTCATGAAGAATGCAGCAAAGTGCTACTGGCGGCGGGAAGTGACATGAACATTCCAAATAAAGTATATTCTCCGCATGTTCATTCAAGCAGTGGGAGGGACTCAGAAATGTTCTTTGGGGAATCTAATACACATTGATTCATTCATTGGGCTTTTATAGAATTAATACTAATAATATGCTTTGTTTTGTATAAGTATTAATAATCCACCTCTGATATCTCCCAACTGATGTCTCCTCTAAAGCAAAGCTCTTCTTTCCATTCATTTGAGTAGGAGATCATTGAGAATGGGGCAAAAGGAGCAGGTTGTTGTCACTCCTTAAGAACAGAGACACTTTTATTCTCCTTTGTTTTTCTCTGTAGCAACCAGTACATACCTGGCTCGTTCATAGTAGGTGCTGAAAAGGTGCTTATTGTGTGAGAGCCCAAACGGTCGGTCTGGAGTCTGAGGAAGGCACGATGGCACAGTGCCAAGAGCATTGAACTTGGAAGCAGAGGACCTGGTTCTAGTATTGGATTTATTAGTCAGCTGGGAAACCTTAAGGAGGTTTCTTAAAGGCAATTTAAGAGCCAGATCCCTCATCTGCAAATTTGGGCTACAAAATGCCCATTTTCTCAATCACATGGAGATGTCATAAGAATTAAAAAGCATGTTGCTAGTTCATGATTAATGAGGAAGAATTCCCAAGGAAGCAATGAATCTGTGAGTTAGAAATTCCAGGATTTGAGTATTTCCCCAGATACTCAGTTCCTCTACTTCTTTGGGCTCTGATTCTTGCTCTGTAAAATGATGTCTGCTAAACCACATCTCTAGGTCCATGCAAGCATGCGTGCATTTCTTTATTCAACAAACGTATGTTGAGTACCTATTTCAGGCCAAGCCCTGAGGTGAGTTCTTATGATATGGAGATAAAAGGTATCATCCCCATTCTCAAAGAGCTCCCAGTCTTAGTTCTTAACCCTGGAAATAATTGTAATCATAATATTGATTATTGGTTACTTTTGTATTTAATCTCAGTGCCAAGGTTCTTTGAGGTAGAAACTGTATTATTTTCAGTTTTAGTTTTCTAGCTGCTAAAACAAATACCAGGCAGTGGGTTGGCTTAACAACAGGAATTCATTGGCCTACAGTCTTGAGGCTAGGAGAATTCCAAAGTGAGCTGTCATCAAATGATGCTTTCTCGCTGAGGACAGTGGCATTCTGGGCCTGGTCATCGGGGATCCTTGTCCCTTGGCTTTTCTGTCGTATGGCATTGCACATGGCAGTGTCTTCTCCAGGTCCTGTTGACTTCCAGCTTCTGGCTGCTCCCCATGGCTTCTTTCTCTGTGTCCAATATCCTCTGCTTATTAGGACTTCATCCATGTTGGATTAAGACTCACCCTCATGCAGTTGGTCACGTGTTAACTCATCATGTCTTCAAGGGTCTATTTACAAATGGGGTCACACCCAGAGGACCGGGATTTGGGACCTGAACATGCCTTTTCTGAAGGTCATGATGCATTCCGCAACATGTTCTCCATTTTCTCGATGAGAAAACTGAGATTTAGAAAAGTTAGGAAATCATCTAGGCTCATACCACTAGTCACTGGCAGAGCAAGGATTCGAACTCAGGTCCAACTCCAGGGCTTGAATTTTAATCACTGCAATAGCCTTGTCTTCAGATGGTTTACTTTCTTTTTCTGGTTGTCTAATTAATTTTAAATTTTTATGAAAATAAGTCATGATAAAAATTTGAACAGTACCAAAGGGTACATTATAAAGTGTCTTACTCTGCCCTCACATCCCAGTTTCACCCCCAGAACTAGCATCATTAATAGTTTATTTCATCTTTCAGGAGTTGTCCATACTGTCATGTGAAAGATGGGCTTACACACACCCCCATACACACCGACACAACATAACTGGTGGCACATATGCAGTATACGCAGCGCTGCACCTTTTTATTTTCAATTGCCAGTAATTCTTAGAGATCTTTCCATATCAGCACAATGTATAAACACTTTCTTTTCAAAGGGTACAAAGTTCAACACTAGAATAAATAATAAAGTCCCAAGCTGGCAACGTTTTGTACTCTTGAATTCTGTTGGTCGGAGTGTAAATTTGCACAACTCCTTTGCAAAGCAATTTGTTGCTTTGTTTACATCCATGTATGGGAGACTATGTTGCAGAAATAGTTGCAAAGGAGGAAGCAGCTACATGCATAGGAGAGTGGCCAAGAAAGAGATAAAACCCACATTTATAATGAATGGTAGGGGAAGGGGGTGTAAAAGTTTGGTGCGCCTTTTTCTTGGGAAATTATGTAGCCATTAAAGAATAATAAAGAGGAATACTAAATATATTCCAATAAATATAGAAAAATGTTCATTATAGAACACTAGTTTAAAAATACCTATTTGTGCATATATTTTAATAGTATAAAATTTCTGTACACATGGGCAAGGATTGTGGGAGTGGGTGGGACGTGTAGATGATGTGCCTGCTTTCCACTGAGGTCGCAAGGTTGTGTAGACGATAAGTACACACAAAGTTGACAATGCATGGGGCCCGTGAGATATTAAGAGTTTGGAGAGCTGTGTGCTTTCTGGTCACTGTGCGTGAGGTGGCTCCCTGTGCCCCGTCCACGTCTCCCCTCAGGCCCCTGGAGAGCCCTCCCTGCTCAGCCAGAGCTCTCAGGCTCTCTCCTCTGTTCTGTGCCTCCTGCACTTCTGTACCGAGTTTGCTCTGGGAGGGATGCGCCCCTGTAAGGTGTCCTGGGCTGAATTGTGTCCCCCAAGGAGGCATGTGGAAGCCCTCACCCTCATTCCTAGAAATGTCACTTATGAAAGTGAGACTTACTTGGAAGTGGGTCATTGCAGGTGGAATTAGTCAAGATGAGGTCAAATAACCTAGGGTGGGCCCTTAATCCAATACGATGGTGTCCTTGTAAGAGGAGAAGCAGCCCAGAGACAGAGATATGCAGGGAACAAGGGCATGTGAAGACAGACAGAGACGGGAGTTGTGTTGCCACCAGCCAAGAAATTCCAAAGATTGTCGGCCAAGACCAGAAACCAGGAGAGAGGGAAGGAACAGGTTTTCCCTAGAGAGTTTAGCGGACCCTCCTGGCACTGTGACTTTGGAATTGTACTCCCCAGAAGGGTGACACAATAAGTTCCTGTGGTTTTAAGGCCACCCAGTGTGTGGCACTTGGCACAGCAGTGGTTTTAAGGCCACCCAGTGTGTGGCACTTGGCACAGCAGTGGTTTTAAGGCCACCCAGTGTGTGGCACTTGGCACAGCAGTGGTTTTAAGGCCACCCAGTGTGTGGCACTTGGCACAGCAGCCCAAAGCACTAGTGCACAGTGGTTTCACGTTCTCTCCAGCTGACAGGGCCAGCAAGTCCCATGTGATAGCTATCCTACAGCCTCGCCCTAGCGGGCTCTAGGCAGCCTGAAAACTGCCATCAACCCAGTTTTCAGCTTCTACGTTTCCTTGAGTTTTCCCTCTGAGTCCATCAGCACACTCGCCGGCCCAACAACTGCAGCCCCCACTGCTGCCCCCTCCCCACCTCTGCCCAGCCCAGAGGGGAAAAGAGGCAAATGTGAAGCAAGAAGCCAGTGGCACAAACACATCAACACAGGGTTGGGTGGACATTATTTTGCTTTCACATCTGCAGATAAGCACCATGTTAGATCCCGGAAACGCTTCACCTGCTGGCAGGGATGAGTCTGTCTCCAGGAAGTTGCTTTTGGGATACTGACCCCCAACCAAGCGCAGATGTCAAGGGCTGAGTCATTCAAGGAGGCCCTGGGTGCTGGTGGGAGAGGCAGCCAGAGTTTGGACAGAAGGCTTCTTCAGCCCCTTGTTCCTTGCCCGGGGGCTAAGACTCCTTTTGTAGGCCCTGAGAACCCACATTTCTGGAGGCCTCACCTCACCTCTCATCAGACGTGTTTAAATGCCCTTCCCTCCCCACGTCCCACACTAAATATGTGGGGGGTTTTCCTTTTTGTGAATTGCTCTTAAAAGCCTTTTAATTTTAGCTTTTGAAATTATTTGACTGTGATAAACCCACCTAATTTCTGACGGGCTCTGAGTTCTTAGAACCACATGTGCATATTTGGGCAAGGGGAAAAAATTTAGTCTCCAAATTGTTTACAAATGCAATGAATATTTTATGAATATTACATTTAATAATTGATGAAGCATGACTATGTCAATTAAATATTTATTAACTTCAATTTTGTGGTTTTCTTTTGGTTTCTTGGAACCAATTATTTTTTTTGGGGGGGCGGTTTTAAATATGACTTTGGCCCTTGAAAAGTCCGTTGGCATCCACGCTGCCTGCGGGGCCTCTCGGGCAAAATCCTGCACATGTGCACAGCAGCCTGTGCAGCGGGGCGCAGCGGGATGCAGCAGTGCCTGGCCTGGAGCTCCTCACACGTGTGGCCTTGGCAGGCCTCAGGTCCTGCAAACACAGATGCTTCTTACCATCCCATCTCAGTTAAATGTCCCCTCGCCCAGGAGGCTATCTGGAAAGCAGTCACCTATTTATTTTACTTTTCTTTGTAGCACTTGTCACTAGCTGATGTTATTCTTCTAACAACATCCAGAATCTAATAATAACATTTATTCTAAATCTGCTGATTTACTAATCAACCAATCAATCTACCAATCTAGAGTTCAGGTGGTCGGCCACCCCACTGGAATGTAAGTCTGGCAGTAGTGGAGTTCTCGTCAGTCTAGTTCACATCAAGTCGTCCCCCCCCACCCCCGCTAACCTGGTGCTTTGCACATAGTAGGCGCTCAGGAATTTTTTGTGGAATGAATATGAGGATAGTTATGACTGCCGAACATTCCTACTAGCTCATTTATACTTCGAGTATTATTATGGCTTGAGAGAAAGAAGTAGGATGATGTGGCAGGCAGGATAACAGCTCTGCAGAGATGGGCACTCCTAATTCCTGGGATCTGTGGACGTGTTAGGGTACACGGGAATATAGGTTGCTAATCATCTGACCCTAAAATGAGATTTTTCTGGATTACCTGGGTGGGTCCAATATTCTCACAATAGTCTTTTGAAAGACCGAGGCAGGAGAGGAAGTCAAAGTGATAAGATGTGGGAAAGACTTGGTCCACCATTGCTGGCTTTGAAGACTGGGGAAGGATGCCACGAGCCAAGGAAGGCAGGCAGCCTCTAAAAGCTGGAAAAGGCAAGAAAGATTTTCCCTAGAACTTCCAGAAAGAAACAGAGACATTTGCGCACATTGATTTTAGCCAAGTGAGACCCACTGAGAATTTCTGACCCCCAGAACTGCAAGATGATATATTTGTATTGTTTAAGCCACTAGGGCTGCGGTAGTTTGTTACAGCAGCAGTGCATAGTTCATACAGATGGTTATGTCATTTTTGCAGATGAAGATGAAGAGGCCTATGCTGGGTAGGCCACTTGTCCAAGGCCATGTGGGCATTTAGTGTCAGCTTAAGCTGGAGTTCAGTTGGTCACAGTGTATATCGTTCCTATTAGCATCCATTATCTCTTGCTTTCTACAAACCAACACAGAGTGTAGTGGCTTAAAACAACAATTTAGTATTATCTTAAATGGTTCTGTCAGTTGACTGGGCTCAGCTGGGAGATTCTTACTCTCACTCTTACAGAGTTGCAGTCATATGTTGGCCATGTCTGAGGTCACTGAAGGCTTGACCACGTTGGATGTCCACAATGTCTCGTGCACACGGCTGACAGCTGAGAGCTGCTGGCTGTCACTATAGCTCAGCTTGGGCTGTTGGCCTGAGCGCCAGCACATTGCCTCTCCATGTGCCTTGGCCTCCTCACAGTGTGGCAGCTGGGCTCCAAGAGAAGACACTGCAAGACGAAGTGCTACAAGAGGCAGGAAGGAGAAGCTGGCAGGCTAGTTAAGGTCCATACCTAGAACTAGCATTGTGTCACTTGTACCATAAGCCAGTGGTCAAAGCGGTTACAGGTCCCACCCAGATGCAAGGAGGTAAAGAAATAAACCCGACCTCTTGATGGGGGAATGGCAAGGTCACATTGTAGAAGAGTATGTGGGGATATTGAGGCAACCATTTTAGGAAAATACAATTTCCTACATCATCTTTATTTGGAGGACCTGAAAACATTTTGTAGTGATCTTATAATTATTCAACCAACAACTAATTCATTAACCATTTGTTACTGCGAGACATCATGCTGAGCCTTGTAGAAGATGGGAGGTTAGTCAAACCAGGCCCCGCCCTTAAGCAACTTGCCAACTTGGGCACTAAGTAAACACACTTGAGCATAGGTTGTTGGCAGCTGGCACAGAGTGAGCAAGAGGTGCTGAGGGAGTTGAGTGAAAAGGGCAACGAGGGGACACTGAAATGGGTAGAAATCATGCTAAACTTTGAAGCCATTCTAGGCAAGA